>JAUOBT010038648.1:0-11333 GCA_032362145.1 Hypanus berthalutzae
CACACCACTAAGAATCCTACCATTAACTTTGTACTCTGCCTTCAGTATCAACCTTCCAGATTTAACTCCATCTGCTGCTTCTCAGCCCAGCTCTGCATCATATCAATGTTCCATTGTAACTTATGACAGCCTTCTACAGAACAGCACCAACCTTTGTGTCATCTGCAAATTTACTAACCCAAGCCATTTATAAAAGTCACAAAGAGCAGGGTTCCCAGAACAGATCCCTGCATAACACTACTGGTCACCAACCTCCAGCCAGAATGTGCTCTGCTAACCGTCCTCTGCCTACTGTGGATGACTATGGATCATGTGCAGGCAGAAGAGATTTATTGTAATTTTACATCATGTTTTGCACAGGTATCATGGGCTGACATGCCTGCTCCTGTGTTATACTCTTCTACACTCAGTGTTCTAACTCCCTGATCTAAGTAATTAATAATACTCTACAGATTTGTGAATATCCCAAATACTTTCAATGTGAAACCCTAAAATTTGATGTTGTGGCTTAAGGAAACTTCACAGGCTGTACTGTTGGCAGATTTGCCCACTGGTATCAAGCTACAACCATTGAAACTGATATGCACTTAACCGACTAATGAATCAGTCCAACCAGACAATACCCTGAAAAGTAGCTGGTCTGAGATTTTAATGGACTTCTATGGCATGATTACAGCTGAACCAACCATCGGGCTCAAAAAATTAATTTTATCAACATTGGGAGTGTAGCTTTGTCAGTTATTGTCAAAATGATGTTTTTCCCACTTTAATACTGCAGTAATTTATTGTTAATGCTGTATTTGTATGCACTCTGGGAATTCCATATATTCTTTGATAAAGGTGTGAAGAAAAGATGTGATTTATCTTCATGTTATTGAATTGGCCAGCATCCTTGCTCTGTAGGACCGTGACCTCTCAAGCATTCATAACATTCTCTTAGCTGTATTTACCTTGACTTCCCAACATGAACTCGGCTTTCATCAAAAGGGGAATCTGACAAAGCTTCTGGATTATCTCTTCCCATATCTATTAGAGAAAAACACAACAATTCAATTCAATTATGGAATAATTTTCCTTGTTCATTGAGCTGTAACGTATCAAAAAACCTGTCCACTGACTAACATCTGGATTACATTAATTAGAATAAAATAGTTTGTACAAATTTCCCGTCATCCATACAAATATTGTGCCAGTTTCTCATTAGTAAATGAAATACATACGTTTCATTTATTTTAACTATTCGATCCAGAGGATAACTTCACTCAACCTCACTTGCTTCATCATTGAAATATTCCCACAACCTATGGACTCACTTTCAAGGACTGTTCGTCTCATGTTCTTGATATTTATGTTTATATTTATTATTATTTCTTTCTTTTTGTATTTGCACAGTTTGTTGTCTTCTGTACACTGGTTTAATGCTCAAGTTGATGCAGTCTTTCATTGATTCTACAATGGTTATTATTCTATTATGGATTTATTGAGTATGCCCACAAGAAAATGAATCTCAGGGTTGTATATGGTGACCTTTATGTACTTTGAACTTCAAGCTCTTTGAAAATATATCAGTTCAGAATATATGAAAAAAAAGGTACTTGGTGAGTGATACTGACTTAACTCCATGAATGCAGAAGCCAGCTACAAAATAAAATATTGTAAACTATATTCTCCAGGAGTATTACACTCTTGCTATATCTTCTGTGTGCAAAACTGGTAAAAGGTGGTATATTATACACTTGGAAGTTGCTGTTGTTTGTGCTAGTGCAATATTTGTATGAGAATATGAAATTATTTAAAGCCAAATATGTAACATTTCCCTTATGAGTTCAGGAATAATCAAACCACCAGAAGCAATTCATCGAAAGTTTTGTTTTAATAATTACAATGAATTCATGGCCAAAGTGATCGATAGGGACATTTTTATTCCATGCATAAAACCTCACACTCTATTAAATGTATCATTCTATCTCTCTCTCTCTCTCTCTCTCATATACTTATTTATTTTCTCTTTAAGTAAACCTCTGCCACTTGGTTTACCTATTTTCAGTGTTAACAAGTTTTTCTTTACGTGGCATACTATTTCCTGTATGTTTGAGGTTGACAAACACACTGACAGAAAAGTGATCAGGAATGAATAATTCATGTAAGATATTAGATAAATATTCTATATTTACATTTGGGAGCTTTGAAGCAAATATCAGGTGCTGTGTTAGATTGATTAAAGGCGATGTTAATTGGAATTAGTTTGTGGAGGGGACAGGTTTAATAGGCCAAATGATTTTCTCCGATACTGTGCCTTTTAAAAAAATATATTATTCCTCTGAATTTTCTTGTGAGTATCAAAGTGAAGAGAATTAAAATTAACTCATGTGGACGTGTGAAAAAAGCAAGACAAGCTGGTGATAATTTAACAAAAAAGCAGAAAGCAGTTGGTCAGCCAATTGGCACCAAATGGTTCGGAAAGATTTCTTAATGTAGTCAGGCTAATAAACGATCATGGCAACAGAGAAAAGAGCATTACACTAGAGTACATTGGGTAATGCCCTAAGTAAGATATTGTACTGTTATCATAGTGTCAAAACATCATACTGCCTTTCACCTCCAAACTTAAATACCATTTCATGGTATTGTACAGTGTGTTATCATGGGCTATTTACTGTAACTGATTTTATTAAAAATATAAGATGCAGGTTTTTTTTTTCCTTTCTGGCAAATCTCTCCTCCTGTCATGGTTTACTCTGGGAATTGGCACTGGTAATGCTTCAGTACCATTTCTGAAATGACTGCTCTTTGTGTATGACTTGACAAAGGAAACTCTTGGCAGATCAAGAATGTCATCAAGAGGGAGCCTAACCCTCACCTCTTCCACACTCCGCGAATGTGCCTACAAGGTAGGTTTGAAGACAGGAATATAATGTAATGACCAATTATCTCTGAACTGTAGCTACCTGCAGTTAAATATATAGTTTTTTCAACTCATCTGCAATTCATATCACTGTAAATATTAATCTCATGCCATTTCTATAATTAAAAAAAGTCAACCATCTTACCAACTATTTTCCCTCATTATCACTGGCTTAGCGCTGTGTGTGGTTACGCAGCAACCTAGATCAGTGCAAATGATGCAAGACAAACACCTACGCATATTTTAAAAATATTGAATTAATGCCCACTTGGCTCTTTATATTCAAAAATCATTTTTGTTGTAACTGCAATCATTTAATGTAACTAATTGGTGAGTCATCAATGTCTGTCCCTTGATTTGGGCTGATATAACAAAAAAATAACAAAAATCCCTAAAATAAGGAAGAACCAAAGGCCCATTTGCCAGTCAGGTTTTTTCCATTAACGTCATCAATCTGCACATGCCAGATGTAGGTTAGTTAAGTTGATAGCACATTTAATGGACTCAGAAGGGAGCATGAAATTATTCAGGGAATTAAATACAGAAGTTTTGATAATACCTTAGACGCTCTATTATATTTTGGATGAAATGTTAATCTAAGGCACTATCTACCAATTCAAGTGAGGCAAAGCATCTATAGCAATATTTTGATGGGACCAGGGAGTTCTCTTAATGTCCTGACAATTAAACACACTGCAACCAATACAACTATATTCACTATCTAGTCATCCACTTGTTTGCTGTTTCTGAGACCATGCTGTTTGCTGGTTGGTTATCAAATTGGCTCTATAATAATAATAAAAATAATAACAACTTTAAAAGAAATCCATTTATTGGGAAATACAAGGAAATACTGCAGTTATATACTGCTTTCAACATAACAAAATGTGACAAAATATTTTACAGAAATATTACAATCAATATTTTGGGGGACTTGGAAAAAAGGTATTAGAACAACTGAGCAAAAGCTTGGTCAAGAAATAGATTTTATAGAGAATCTTAAAGGAGTAAAGAAAGAGTTGAGAAGGCAAAGAATTTAGAGTGGGAATTCCAGAGCCAAGACATCTGAAAAATTAACCACCAATGCAGTATCAAGTAAAAGTAGGAATTCACAGTGGAGGAGCACAAACACCTTGGAGGATTATAGAGGTATGTTAGAATACAAAGACAGAGAAGTGTAACATATAGGTCTTAAAACAATGATGAGAGTCTTAAAATTGAGGTATTGATCATCTATGAGCTAGTGATGGTCCAGGATGAATAGAGGAGGCATAGTGTGAGTTAGAATATGGGAAGCACTTATTGGACAACCAAGAGGGGAAATGAGATAAAGGCTCAAGGTGTTTTCTAATAATAATCATGGATGGAAGATCCAACAGTTGATGAGAAAAGACATATGTAGGAAGGAAGGGTGACTGTGTCGGTAGTTGGGAGGCAGAATTTGAAGAAGATGACTTCTGTTTCCCAAATATCTGCAGAGGAAATTTCCTCTCTTTCGGTAGCGATTCAAATGTACAAATTTGGGAACTGGTCGCACATTCAATGTTAGGGGAAAGGAAAGAGAAATTGGTCATAAGGTGATCTGTAAGGTCTAAGTGTTAAAGTGTTTTTCTTTGAAGAGAGGTATAACAACAACGGATTTGAGGGAATGGTTTTATTATCTGTGGAGCGTGAATCGTTAACGAATCAGCTAAAGCACAGGCTGGAGGGGAAGTTAGGTAAACAGCAGGATGAGGGAGCATGTGATAGATCTCATGGACAAGGTGATTTCAGAGAGAGTATGGAGCTGTAGGGGAGAAGCTGGAGAATATGCAAGTTCACCATAAGGCCAAAGGATCTTAAAGAGAGCTGAGTCTAGGGGTTAGGAGAAGGAGTGTAAGTGTAGAGGCAGCTCAAGTGATGATACCATTTTCAGGAACAAACGTCCCTGAGTTCCTTGCACTTGTGTTAGCAGTGAGGGTAGAGCATGCAGGTAAGAAAATAGTTGTAGTGAGGGGTCGTCTATCTATTTCGGTATAACTTAGAATGAAATTATGGTATTATTTTCTGGATCCAATGGTGCTTTAGGGTTTGTTGTATTGAAAAGGTTTATGTTGATTCCCTCCATTTACAGGAAGTTACGAGTACCTGAATCATAATGAATGACAAGAAAATAAAAGAGAGTAACGCATACCCAAAGTGATGGAGATGTAGTAACAAATATCTCAGATGCATTCCTAACTAAGGACATTTATTTTTATGTAAGAAGGTGTGTGCTGTAATTCTGTGGAAATGATCAGCAAATTGCCTCTCTGTGAATATCCTAGAGTTCTTCTTCTTGCTTCACACCTGATTACAGGTGGGGGAGATTTGTGTGAAATCATTCTTTCAGTCTCAACCCAATTCACAGGGAAGTTTTTCCACCAGATTAACAAGACTAAACTAGAGAAAAATGAAATATCAAACCAATGAAAGATGAGGCTATTGTTTCTAAAGTCTTCCTGATAGCCCAAACAATGCAAAACCATTGTCCCTTAACTAAGCAGGCAATAAAAGGCTTCGGGCTTCTGATCACAGCTATTATTAAATAAAAATAGTCATTTTAAGTCCCATAAAAAATGAAGATGAATCTGTTCTGTTCTGTTCAACCAAGAAAAGATACCTTAGAGTCATTAGCTAAATTAATTGATGTAAAGAAAACAGACCCTGCTGTCAAATAGGCTAAATGTTAGTGATGTTGTAGACAATGTGCAAGCGCTAGGACCCATTAAGTACTCTGACATCACTCTAGGTGTACAGCTTGTCCCATGCAATTTAAAAGAACTTAAAATAGATTATATTACAAATGCACAAATAAGTCACCATCTGGAAGGATTTGATGAAGATGCACACCTTCAAGTTATTTATTTTCCTCTTTACAGACACAACTATATTCTGCAAATTTCCAACATATTTAGCTTTTATTTTACACTTCTTGTTTTGCATTATTTCAGATCAACCTACTCTCCTTTAAATCCTGCCCAGGAAATAGTTGTTGACTGTACTCTTTTGAAAGAACATCAGAAAGCCACTGCTGTAAATATATGACTAGTAAACTGCTGACATGTACAATAAGAAAGGTCTAGTATATGAACTGTCAGATTTCAGATTTAAGGAAGGACAGGAGCATCAGTAAAGCAGAAGGTCAGAAAGTTAATTAGCTCTAACATTCAAACGTGGTGATGTGGCCGCAGTCAATCATAAAAGGTTCAGCTTAAGTTTGTATTTATTCTTGGTAAGCATTTTTTTCATCTACTGGTAGAGATATGGCTTGTCTGAATGTTGAATTCATGAGATCTTCAAATTTTTTGAGTATATTCCATATATCAAGCTATAATGAATGTCACAGTGTAGATTAAAAGGTCTTTACTATACTAACGATTGAAAGGCAAAATAAAATCAAATCAAATCCCCAGAAATGCATGTGTCTCCTTAATCCAAACTAAACTAGGAATAATATAAGGAAATTATGTGCAAGTGTACTTGAAAGTGGATAATTGGAACAAGATCATTTCTATTAAAGTAACAGTTTAATATTTTGGATCAATATGTTGAGGCATGTAACATCTATATTTTTTGGATGATAGTATCACAACTGGACAGACCACGGGACATGTGATGGCCACTTGTTACAAAAGAGAAATTGTGGTTCTCATTGTTCAATATATTAGACCTGAGATTTCACTCTCTATAGATGCTGCCTGAACTGCTGAGTATTTCCAACACTTGTTTTTACTTAAGAAAAGATGCAATCCTGATCTTGAAGTGAAACAAATACTCAGAATTAGCATTCTTTCTCTGTATTTTGTATGGATAATGTTGCCAGTGAGGATAGCTACTTTGTTTCCTACTGTGACTACAATTCAGAAGAATGTTTTTGATAGCTTGAGGTTATTATATAATTTGAAGTTATTTCTTTTCCATATTCTAATATGGAGTTCAGTCATGCACTTATTATGAGATTTCATCTCAATAAGTGTAATTATTCTCAATCTTTTGCTGGAATTAAGCCAATGTTAGAAGAATCATTGAGAAACAGAATGACACTTCTTCAGAAATCTTTATATTCCCACAATACTGTTCCTGAATGCAAGGACTGTAACATATAGGAAAATTGCTTCAGAAATCACACTGCAAAGGGCTTCAATTCAAAGACAATATGTACCTGCTTTGTATGAAATAGGAACTTTGAATTTGCTTTTATTTCGTTTTTGTTGGCTCATAGTCCACGTACTCCACATGCACCAATTACTGCCAATAATTCACACAACGACTTATATTTCTCGCATGTGACTGGATTGTTTATGCTGGCAGGCTACTAGAAACAGTGAAAACAGCCTAATGTTCTAGCTATATACTAATCACAATTACACTCCAAATGTACACCATCGGAACATTTAGAGGTCATGATGGGTGGCACATAAGTGCAAGTCCACCCCCCCCCCCCCACCACCTTTGCTTAACAAGTTATGACAGTTTATAGCAGCACTCATGATTAACAGACCAAAACCCTGCTTAGGATTTGGCCTGGACACTTGCCTGAACTGGAGGAATGCACTTACCAATATAGCACTGGAGAAACTGAATTTTTATATTGTATATAAAATGCTATGTTCAATTCATTAAACGACAAAGGGAGTAAAGTATTCAGATCAATCACATGATATGACAGCTTAGCACTGTTAATGATCTGCAGCAGGAACTGCCTGTAGTGTGAGTTATTAATATGCAGTGTGAATAGATGCTAACTTGGTTGTTATCTTACATATTCAATGATGTGTGGTTCCAGTTTACCTCTGTCGTGTGATGAGATTGAGGTAATATCTGAGAGCAGAGTAGTACTTCGCCATTTCTTCAGGGGGGGCATTTTCTCCTGGGAACTCGGGTTTCAGGGGGTAAGCCTCTACCAGGGTCCCTATGCACATCAGCAAACACACAGCAAGGACAATCAGGGTGGTCCAAGACTTCTGCACAGCCACCATCTGTCACACAGAGAAAGAAGTGCAAACATCAGTGCAATCGCCAAGATTAGACTCTGAGAAATCAGCAACAGACTTCAATAAAGGAGTTCAGTAGGCCTAGATTATTTAGAAGCTGGTTTTACTATTTAAATTATTAATATTATGCTATTTTGACCTTGAAACTATTTCAAAGGCCTTTTTGCACAATGAGTACTGATCAAAGGGAAGAATTCTCAAAACAGAATGAAGCTCAACAACTTTCATTGAATTCATCAGAGTTTCATTAAAATTTGTATTGTTATGAAAGCACTATTGCTTGGTGGGATGTTCAGTGTTGTTCTCACCCTGGTCGAGAGAAGTGCCAGGATGACGGTTCTCAAACGAGGAAGAAGCTGGAAGGACGGGGCGCGGGTGATGAGACACCCACCAGAATGTCTAAGGAAAGTCTGTTTACTCCAATGTTCTTGTCAATGAGAGACAAACCCAAGAACAGAAACTGAAATTAATACAAGTTCACCCATTCTGACGAAGGTTGGTTTTAAAGAAAAGTTTGTCGAGCCAATATAAAGATGGGGGGAAAAGCCTTCTTTGGGTCTTGAATATATGGATACAGTACTCAAATCGGATTCTGTCAGAGAAAATATTTGAAATTATGCTTGCTGAGCAAAGGCACAATATTTGAAGTGAGATGTTACAAGCAAATGAATAACACTCAGATAATCATGAATTAAGCAGCAAACAAATATGTGATAGCACAAAAGCCAAAAATCAAACAATGGCAAAATAAAAGGAAGAATGGAAGACTGGAAGGAAAAAAACTGATCAGCTTTCTACATTAATCATAAAGTACTTCTTGTGATTAATGATATTTAACCACAAGTAGCATTACTTGTAATTAAACATGATTACCACAGCAAGCCACACATCTCATACTTGAGGTATAAGATAAACGGCAAACGAAACATTTAATTTATATTTATACAACTCCGAGACATGAATGTATTGAAGGAAAGAAGGCGAGACATCTACGTCAAGCCTGAATAACTATAATAGCATCTGGGAGAACAAATGATGCATGTAGATGTTCTGATGAAATTAAATTTAAAAATATTAATATCATCATAGTGCATTCTATTCCCTGTTACATTAAAGCTTAAAGACATGGTGTTATTCTTAAAAATTTTAAATTCTGAATTGTTGCTGATTTGCACAAATGAAGTCTTATATGTCCTATGTGTGTCTTCCAGTTGACACGTTGACACGCTTATTCTCTGTGAGATCTTTACACTGATTCCATTCTATTTAACTCACTCACAGTGACAAAAACACAGTATGCTGAGAAAATTTACCATGAAATACTAAAAAAAGTTATCCACATTTCTATCTCTTATTGCTTGAATAATGCTTAATAATGAATGTTTTTCTTCCACTTACAACTATACTAATGTCCAACACTAAACAATGCAGTGGAATTGAAGTGAATAAAGTGTGATTCCAAATATAGAGGTCTCTGCTAGTCCCACACCCACTCACTTGTGATTCAGATATAAACATGAAATTAATTACCTAGAGATTCAATTTTGCTAACCAGATTTCTTTGTACCTTTAAAGTTGAGCAGTGCTAGGCACAACATAAAAACGTTGCAGCTTTGAGCAGTAGCAAATCAAATCTAGGCAAACAGTGCTCAATGTTAATTGCACCATATTACAGGCATTAATATGACAGCTCATTAAAAAAGTGTTCAATACTTTTTTGCGTGTTTTTATTTCCAGACAGTACAATCGCCTCGCAGCAAACATGTACCCGATCCTGAACACACGTATGAAGAAAATTTTAATTCCCCAGCCACAAAGATACTAAGCTTATAAGATTAAAGCAGTTTAGCTTGAAGACATTCATTATTAGCTAGTGATTTTTTTAGTATCTTGTGGACAAATAGATACCTTCTCGTCCGCATCCCAGCCCACACTTCACAGAATACAGTCAGTGCTGGATAAGAATAAATACCAACATGTTTTTGAAACATTGAATAACTTAGACATACAAAACTATTGAGACAAGAAGTTGTGTTCATTGAAGTTTCCATGAGCGGGCTGCTGTTGTCATCGCTTCGACAATCTTACACTTCGATTTGAGAAATTAGAACGTTTCACCTGGGGGTGGGGTGTCGAGACGGGTGGGGGAGGAATGCAGTATAAAGTAACTTGGAATTCGAGACAAAGCACTTGGATGAAGAAAACAAGTACTTACGTCTTCTATTGTCTGGATGTCTTGACGACGAGCAGAGAAAATCCTAGTGTACCTGTCCTTACTGATTTGCTCCGCCGTCCTCAGTTTGCTTCTGATGCTGCTCAGGATCTCAAGTCCCTTTTATATGCGCGGACTCTAAGACCACGAGGGAGGCGCCTCTTTGTCATCACCTCCTTTGACTTACTTTGCATTAATGAATTATAGGAAAATCGATATCCACTCACTCTCATCGTTACCTCCACACGAATTTGACTGATAGCATAACTTCCGCAAAAATCATAAAATGTCTTCGTCCCTAGTTAAAAAAAAGTAGCCATGACTAAATAAACAGAGAAATATCAGATCTGGCATTGAGGAATGATTTCGGAATTACCTTAATGCCCACTTGGCCATTTCAATCGATGCATGCAATAGTTAGGAGGACTTGGTACAATAAATGTCTATGACTGCAAAGCTATTCTAATGGCAGCTTTTAAAAAATACTTTCTTCTGTTATATAGATAATTTGTTTTAATGATTTAGTAGACAGAAATGATATTTTCATTAAAACACGATGATTGTATTAAATCGAGGTTTTAATTTAATAGAACTCGAGAAAACATAATTTATTTGATTCCTTTACTGAAAGTATTCTTAAAATTGTTTTTGAAAGAAGATAATTATCAGTTAATGTGCTTCTTGTATGAAGTTCAGCATCGACCACCCCCACCCCGATCGAATTTATTTCTAGCCTATTCGACGTGTTAACTTTTCATTCACTTGTGCCATTTGAAGTCGAGGGTTTCAATGGGGAAATGGTGAAAGTGCATTAAATCCAAGCAAAGTAGTAGTCGGGAATCACTTAAACCGAAAAAAAACCCGGGTCCTCCATGCAGCAAAAACGGAGATACCAAAAGAAATTAAAGTTTCTTTCAAAGTGGCTTCAGGTCAGGCACAAGCTTATGATTTGAGGTATAAATCCAGGTCAATATTAAAACAGGTTAAATCTCAAACAGTTATCTTTGACGGAGCTCCGTCCTATTGATGATGCAGATTTGTTACAGAGACACCGCATCTCCCCTGCCCCTAAATTAAGAATTTTATAATCGTAATTCACCGGATGACTTGTTACCGACAAGCCGTATTCGCCCAGAGAGCGGGAGGTACCTGGAATACACTGCCTGACAGAGTGGTGGAAGCAGAGTAGCTGACAGCGTTG
>JAUOBT010038696.1:0-11325 GCA_032362145.1 Hypanus berthalutzae
GTCAAACTACCGAAGCAACTATATTTTTAAGAACTATCTATGCAATAGTCATTTTTATCTGTTTATGTCATTGTTATCGTTTTTGTTTGTTTGTTTGTTTGTGTTTGATTTGCTGCGTGTCTCTTCCTTTACAGACTGGTTGTATATATATATCAATGTGTAGATGGGTGTCAATAAGATTCTCAATTTTGATTATTTACAGACAGGACACGCAACCGCGGAGAGCCGACTGCTGGGATTATTACATACACTTACAATCTGCTTTTGTATCGTTTCGCTGAGTGTCTGCAAACAAATGGTTAACTGTACTTTTCATTCCGTAGAACCTAATTTATGAAGATTCTTTGGAGGTTGTTGACGTCACCGCTGAGGTGTGGCTGCTGGTTCCCTGTTCTAATAATATGTCTCCCTCTTAAAGCCAGTCTCAGTCAGAGCCGTCACTCTGCGCTATCGGAGAACAGCGGGCTCCAGCTAGAGAGGACAGAGGCTGGATCGGGAGCAGGAGAACCTGGAATATTCCCGCTATGAATATGCAAAATGTATCGAGGAACGCTGCGGGACCGGGAAGGAGTATGTCCTGGGGGTATCCATATCTGGATAAAAATTCTAAAGCAGTACCGTTGGGCACTCAAATCTCTCTGGCACTTGAGCAGACTACAAGACTCTGTTTGCAGCGGATTTCTTTGGAGATCTGTCTGCCACCGAGAGAATAATTCAAAAATATCTTGGACACTTTGTGTAGAGTTGGTGCTATCTGTCGAATCGGAATTAGTACATTGTGGAAGTGGGGAAGGTGATTTCTGAGCAACGGAGACACGATGTCTATTTACATATTGATTCCCTCGTAGCTTGGCCTCTGCCGTTCTCCGATTATTTACAAGCTGTTCTGCTCAGTTTCCGCCGCTATCCGTAAAGCGCGACCGCGTCGGTGTCCTCGGCGTACTCCTGATTCCTCCCACAAACCAATCACCTATGTGTTGATAGGTTAATTGTCCATTGTATATTGTCCCATTTGTATGGTCGCTCGGACCGTGAAGCATGGCGCCAGCGAAGGTCCGACCGTTGGGATTTTTCTGGAAGTAAGCCTTTTGAGAAGGACTCTTTCCGGTGGACTGTGACATGAGACCGAGATGCATTAGATAGCATGGCTTTAAATTGTGTACAGTTGCCAGTGGTACAGGGCAACCATTTTGCAAGTGACAATTGTTGGGACTGTCCTGGTGTTTGATCTGGATGAAAATGGGTTTGACTCATAAATACCCTTGCAGAGGACATAAACCTGATGGAGTTGTCGATGTTGACCGATCATGGTGACAGACCAGTCGGAAATGTGGCGGGAGAAGTGACAACTTTGTCATACTAATACAACAGGTCGGTATAGAACGGAAGGCAAATACGAGATTAGGAAATATTTTTAGGAATATAGAGAACCTGGAGAGAACAAAAGACAGTTTATGCTGAGATATCAGAAGGAAGTTCAGCTTGGTTGTGTTACAGAAACGCAATACTGGGGAAAGTACCTCTTACTTTGCGCAACACTGTAAAAGTTTGAGCAGTAATAGAACACACCTGGAATCAGGTTTCGCTGTTAACCAGCAATAGTTTGTTAGTAACGACGTAATATATATAACTTAAACCGGGTAATCCAAGGGTTTGCAGTATTATGCATATGCCGGAGTGTAAAAAAGTTTCCAAATGCAGTCAAGCTCAGCTAGCAAGAGTTACCGTCTCACGATGTTACATACGAAATTTCTGTTCAGTTCAAATCCACAACAGTTGATGTGAGAGAGAGATATTTGTAATCCAAACGAACAGGTGTCGTCCATCTTCCCGTTGTCCTCCGAATCCTCACACGAAACCTCACTAACAGTAGCTTACCACAAGTCTGACCATCTTCAAGGGAACCACTACCCAGATAAGGGTCGACACCCCAGTAGATTCCACAAGGTGATACCAATCACACACAATGTGATAGGAACTTATCCAGTTCAACAACCTGCGAAATAACTCTAACGATGTTTTGCCACAGGGGTGTCTTTCTTTAGTGAATTGCCATACACAGACAAAGGGTAAACCCTCTCCTGGTAACCACAAAGGATTTCCCCTGACCAGAGACTCCACTCCTGCGGATTAACTCTGTCACAACAACACTTTCGTATCCGAATGGAAACAAACTCACCCTCCCGGGTTTCTTGAAGACAGAGTCCAAACAGTAATCTCTTTGTCACAAGGTTTCCTCTGTTTCGAGCCTACCTCTCCTCTCTGCAAACTTCGTCTCGTTCCAGCAACTTGTGAGAGTCATTTATCAATCGATCCATCTCAACTCACCCATTTGGGCCACAGTAAGTGTAAATGCGGCCGGCTCCCTGGGGTATTCCATTTAGCATCTTAACTCTCACTGTGTTGTCTCTGTGTCCGTGTATATTCAAAACAAGCCGCAGAATAAACTGTAAATGTTCACTGTCCATCAAATAACGCCTCCTCTCTCATCATAACAATTGAACAAATTTTATAATCAGCAGAAATCCAGCAGTAACTAAAAGTCAGTCTCATTCTCTCGGCCTTTTTGAAGTGATGGTCCACAGAAAGAATGAGCCCTGGGGGTATATAACAGTCGATACACCTGTCCGTGGACAGGAAATTCAGGAGCTCTGCTGTTTGATTCACTCTTGTGCAAAAATACAAACGTATATTTGTATCATGCCAGTAGATGACAGATTGCGATGCAGATATTTTATGTTGTAACCCAGGAATCGCATTTTAATCACAGCACATAAGGAATAGTTAATGTGCTACAGTGAGTCCTTCCGGGGTTTGTGGTACATATAACTGATGCGGATATCTGCAAATAAATTGATTAGTATCATCTTGCAGATGACAAAAAACCAAAAACATTTATTTACAAACATACACAAAGTGCCGGACAAATTTCATGTGTTGTAGCTTCCAATGCACTGTAAAAGGCAAGACGTTTACACAGAGAGTAGTGGGTAGAGGGGATGCACTTCCAGGTGTGGTGGTCGAGGCACAAGGGTAAACGGACTTTAAAAGATCCCGATACTGACATGATCCCGAGACTGACATTTGACAAACAGAGAAAATATTAGTTAGCAATTACAGAAACATAGAAAATCTACAACACATTACAGGAAATTCAGAGCAGAATGATATGCTGAACATCTACTGACTTTATAAATTACGTAGTGTTATCGTTGGGCCTCTACTTTTGTTAGCTCCATGTGCCGATCCAGAAGACTCTTAAAAGACGCAGTCGTATCCGCCTTCACCACCGTTACTGGCAGCCCATTCTACACACTCACCAATCTCTGTGTGGAAAATGTAACCTGACATCTCCTCTGTACCTGCTTCCAACAGTTTAAAGAAGTGTCCTCTCGTGATAGCCATTTCAACCCTGGGATAAAACATCTAACTATCCACATGATCAATGTCTCTCTTCATCTTATACAGCTCTATGATGTCACCACTCATCCTCCCTCGCTCCAACGAGAAAAAGACTATTCTCGTAAGGGATGCCCTCCAATCCGGGAAGCATGCTTGTAAGTTTGCTCTGAAACATTTCTACAGATTACACATCCTTCCTTTAGTGAGGCGACCAGATCTGAGCACATTACTACAAGTGGGGTCTGACCGGGGTCCAATAGCTGCAACATTACCTCTCGGTTCTTAAACACAATCCCACGATTGATGAAGACGAAAGTGCTGTTTGCCTTCTTAACAACTGAGTCATCCTGTGCAGCTGCTTTGAGCGTCCTATGGATTCGGACCGCAACTGTCTTATCATTAATATTATGTTCTGCCATTATATCCGACCTACCAAAATCAACCACTTCACACTTACCTGGGTTGAATTCAATCTGCTCCATCTCTGCCCAGATTTCCATCCTATCAATGATCCACAGTCACCTCTGACAGCACTCCAAACTATCCACAACACCTCCAAAAATTGTGTCATATGCAAATCTACTGACCCATCCTTCCAGTTCCCCAGCCGGGATGTTTTAAAAAATCACAAATAGTAAGTGTCCGAGACCAGATAACGGAGGCACAACACCAGTCCCCGATCTCTACGCAGTATCTGACTCGTCTGCAACCGCTGTTTGCTGTCGGTGCCCAAGCCAGTTCTGGATCCACAAAGCAATGTCCCCTTGGATCTCATGCCTCCATGTTTTCTCAATACGCCTTGCATGGGGTACATTATTAAAGACCTTGCTGAAATCCATATACACTACAGCTACTGCACTTCCTTCACCTACATATTTAGTCATATCCTCAAAAAGCTTCTATCAGGCTCGTAAGGCGTGACCTGCCCTTGACAAAGCCATGCTGACTATTCCTAATCGTATTATAACTATCCAAATGTTCATAAATATTACTTCTCAGGATCGTCTTCATCAGTTTTCCAACCACTGAAGTAAGTCTCACCGGTCTATAATTTCCTGGGCTATTTCTCCTCCATTTCCTGAATAAAGGAACAACATCCCCAACATGGCCATCCTTCTGAACCTCTCCCGTCCCGAGTGATGATGCAAACATTACCGACAGAGTCTCGGCAATCTCCTGCCTCGCCTTCCGCAGTTACCTGGTCCAACCCATCCGGTCCAGGCGACTTTTCCAACTTGATGCTTTCCAAATGCTCCAGTACATTTCGAATAGTAGGTTATTTGCATATTTTTAAAATTCTCTTTATAATGTTGAATGCAGTAAAAAAGAATAACAAATTGCTGAGTCCTCTTTTCTGTGTTGTAATAGAAATACAATATTGTCTTGGCCATCTAATGATTCCTTTGCATCTTTGCAGAAGACTTTTGAACTTGTCTTTTGTGATATTGCGTAAAATAGATTATATCAAATCCGCGATCAGTCTTACATCTTTGAAACTGATATCAGATAGACTGAAGATTTGTGACTATCCTTTTTACACTGAAGTGAAATTCAAGCCCCAAAGAGTTGATAATATTGTAATGCTGTGGAAATGAACACTAGACAGCAGTAGTCTTCAATGACATTCATGGTTTAAGTCACTCCTGCTTCCCTCGTCTCCTGCAGTCAATGTTTCTCACTCCAGAATGCTAGTTCTAAGACACTGCATCACGTTTTTAAGACAAACTTTTATTGCTTTCTTTGAAATTGCAGGTGTTCTGTAGAATAGACAGCTTAATAGAAACCATTGGTACTAAATCAGACTAATTCATTCTTCCTAGACCAGAGGGAGGCATAGATGGACAGATAGATGAATGGCAAAAGAAATAGACACTTCAGTTCAATATCTTGCAATTATATTTTGCATCAGAGTTTTATGATAGGCTGAAACAAATTAGCTGCGAATTTGTTCATTGGCATGGTTAGATCTTTAGCCAGTCATTACATGTTTTTGTTGCTTGTACTTAAAGCACAAGTTGTTCATCACCTTAAAAACCATGTACTGCCCATCCCAACTCATGCCTCTTGCACCATCTGTGGGAATGTCTGCCCATCCCACATACAGCAGGTTGGAAGCTAGACATCCACCATGTTGAGGGACTATTTCAAGAAATATATTAAATGCTCTACACTTATAATTTTAATGCAAATTAATTCTGTGCTTACCTCATCTTTCCACTGCCTCAACAGTGATAGACTTCCTCTTGTCCTTACTTATCACCCCATGAGCCACAGCATCTGATGCATCATTCTCTGCAATTTCTGCCATCTCCAAAGGGATTCTACCACCAAACATATATTTACGTCCCCCTCTCTCTGCTTTCTGCAGAGATCACTCCCTCCACAATTCCCTTGTCTTTTCCCCCCCCCACCCCCAGCACTTATCCTTGCAAGTGGCCAAAGTGCTACACCTGCCCATTCACCTTTTCCCTCACCTCCAATCAGGAACCCAAACAGTTTTTCCAGGTGAAGCAACACTTCACCTGTGAATCTGCTGGGGTTGCCTATTGTGTCCAGTGCTCCCAATGTGGCCTTCTATACATTGGTGAGACCTGTCAGAAATTAGGGGACCACTTCGTTGAGCACCTTCGTTCCATCTGCCAAAAGTAGAACTTCCCAGTAACAAAACATTTTTATTCCGGTTCCCATTCCCGTTGTGACATGTCGGCCCATGGATTCCTCATGTGCTACGATGAGACCACTCTCAGGGTGGACGAGCAATAAGTTACATTCCGTCTGTGTAGTCTCCAACTTGATGGCATGAATATCGATTTCTCCGTATGGTTAAACAGTTTTCCCTGCCCCTCCCCTCTTCTTCTATTCCCCACTCTGACCCCTTACCTCTTCTTACCTGCCTATCACCTCCCCCTTCCCTTTCTCCTAGGGTCCACTTTCCTCTCCTATCAGACTCCCTCCTCTTCAACCCTTTACCTTTTCCACCCAGCTGGCTTCACCTATCACCTTCTAGCTAGCCTCCTTCATCCCAACCCCCACACCTTTTTATTCTGGCATCTACCTCTTTCCTTTCTAGATCTGAAGAAGGGTCTCGGCCCAAAATGTCAACTGATTATTCATCTCCGTGGATGCTGCCTGACCTGCTGAGTTCCTCCAGCATTTTGTGCGCATTGTTAATTCTACTATATATTGGCAATATTTGCCCGGGTTGTAAACTCTGGAATTTTCCCTGTAAACCTTTGGGTCTATCAGCTTCGAGGGGCATTCATGAACAGGCAGGGAAGGCAGAAATGTAAGCCATTTGCAAGCAGATGAAGTTAGGTTAATTTGGCACCACAGTTAGTACAGATATCGTGGGCCAAAGGCCTGGTGTTGTGCTGTACTATGTTCTTTCAAAGTGTTGTTCTTTAAAGCAATGGGTCAACATTTAAATGATCTTTTCTAATATCTTATTTGGTTTGGTCATGAGCAACAGGGCCACCCTCTATTTCCTAAGTTCTTCATGTCCGTTGGAAGTTCTACAATTAAACTGAGTGTCATGACAAGAGGCGTGGAAATGCAAAACACTTGTGGACTAATCGAACAATGAGATACTAGTGTGTGGATAGTCTAGGGGTGCCCTGCAGAACTTGTTCAGCAAGTAAAGGAACTATATTATTATGGATTGCACATGGCACAGCCTTGCGATCCAAAGTCAGAAGTCATTGTGAGAAGAGCAGCATCTGAACCCAGAGACCGAGGTATATGAGACATGGACTTGAGAAGTATCAAGAGGAGAAGTAAAACAAGGAAGATTACCAGGCATAAGTTCCAACAGATTAGAAGAGGAGCAGATGAACTGTACGGGCAATAAGGAACACCCTGATAAAGAGATAATTTTTTTTGGGACATCTGCAATACCATAGACCCCAATCCAGACAAATTAACTCTTCCCACGTTCCCAATTCATGGCCAAGTTCATCATTAAGTGGCCAAGACAGCTCAGGGAACAGATGACAATCCCTCACATTCTCCTTGACAGGACCACCAGCACTGTTCATAGCATGTCAGTAAACAAATCCCCAGTCCAGTTACTGAAATTACATGCTAGAACTGTCATCTTTGGTGGCCACCCAACCCTGCGCTCTTCTAAGGACATTACGTTTATTTCTGTATTGCTCAGATGAATGGGGACTTTAACAGCAGAAATCAGCTGGAGACTCCATCTGCAAGAATGTTGCTATGTAGGCTTCTGTGTGATCCTTACACATGTCCTTGAAGTTCTTAATAGCATCCTGAATACTCCTTCTCTGCATTGATGGTCATGGGCTGGAGATTCCCAAGAATCAGCAGAACCATTTAACTTCTTCAATGAATCATTTGTTCTGTTCACCCGATTATCACATCCTTTAACAGAACAAGGACTAGAGTTTCTATTTCGGGCTTCTGGTGTCGAGCATGAAAATGATGTTGCCTGCCCAACATAGCTGAGTAGCTTGGCCTTAGTGCTGGTAATACAGGCATGATGTCTGTTCATTTACATTCTGGTGAATTTGAAAGATTTGGTGAAATCAGTATTGGTGGTATTTTTTCCAGCACCTTGAAGTATCTGCTATAAGTAAATACAGTATATGGCTAAAATCTCTAAAAGGCAACAGTGAGTTGCTTGAATGTTTTACTTTGAGAAGATATTTTGTGACATTGCCCCTTTCTGATGAATAATTGAAAACTGTCCTGATGCACGAAATAATAATTCATTCAATACACCGAAGGCATGTGAACATGTACTGTGAGAGAATGGTGAGAGTATTTTTTTTGCTGTGCTCGCCATTATCGTTCCAAACATTGGAGAAAAGAAACATGGTCAGTAAGCAGCAAATGAAACAATAAGATACACTTCTATCAAACTGTTCTTTGCTTATTAAATAAAAATCATATTAGTACTATTTTTCCATGAAATTCACTGAAATGTTTGCATTCCTGTTTGCATCATTACCCAAATCATGCAGTACAGATTGTATCATCCTTGAACAATGACCAAACAACAGATTACCATATCTTCCTCTTGTTGTTCATACTGTGACTGATTCTAGCTGGAACATGGCTGGTTACGACTGTGGCCCGTTCGTTCTTATTTGTCTTTGTTGATACAATTCATGAATCGGCCGATCAATATTTTATTACTGGCAACTCAAACTATAACCTTTTTCTTTACTGATATTTTTATTATTTTACTGACCTCTCCTGAAGACAAATTATATAAGAATGTAGTTCTGAAAGGAAAGATGACCTCTACTCCCTCACGGAGACAGTCATTCTTCATTGAGAATTAATGCCAGTGAGGTATCTTCATCGAAGACTACATCTTTCTTTCATTTCACACTGCAAGTTTGTCATTATTTTTATATTTTGGTTCAGATTGTGCCCAGTAATTACACCAATAAACCAGTTCCCTTGCTTTGCCTTTTATTGCTTCTTCGGCTCTATTAATATTATAATGTTCCTCTCCACACCTTGTGGCAGATTGGGTGGCAGCTTTGCTGTTTCTTTAGCACTTGTCTGTTTTTTACAAAGCCGAGTTGCTAGCTTGATGCTCGACCCAGCATGGATGGAAAGCATGAAAGGAGCTGGCTGGATTCAAACCAGGGACCACTCACCTTGAAGTCCGGTGCAGATGCCACTACACCATCAGCTGATTAATATGATAAGTACTCGAGCAAATGTCACCAACTGATTCTAGAATAAAGCGAGGGGAATCTAAATGCCATTAAGGAGGATCTCCATTGACCAAAATTTCAAATATCACTAATGATGAATTCAGCAACTTCACTTAAAAGGTACTTCAAATAAGCTATAGATTTAATATTTAATATTTAAGTTTTAATTAATATTTAGTAATGGTATTTAATATTTTAAAGTATTTAATTACAGTAAATTATGTTGGTGATTTATCTGGGCGGCGGTGGACAATAATCTCTCTTTTAGAACATATTTCATTTAAGATTGCAGTTATATCTCAAGATAAAGGCCATGTCTAAATTTACCTCCACCAAGTGCTTTTGGCTTAGTGTTTAAATGCGCTTTGTGTCAATCTGTTGCAGCCTCCTTTATCCCTTTTTGGGCAAGTTTATGATGAGATTTGGTAATACTTTTCCACTCCGAGTAGTTCACTGATGTCCAAATAATAAATAATCAGTGTATGCCAAGTACTTACCTTATTGAAGGTATTGCACAAAATGTGGTTAACTGAGTCAGTGATATATGTTCCACAGTGAGTTTGCAGAATGGAAAGGTGTGGCAAGGCAACCAGTGCCTCCTATTGGAAAGTACATGAAGGTGCATAAAGCAAGCTCCTGTTTTCAATTGGCGGTAAACATGCCATGGAGAAAAAAAATGTATCTGCTCTGGAATAGAAGAGAAATTATTTATTCAATCCATCATTCACCTGCAGATCAGAGAGGATCCATTCACATTATGGGTGTAGTTCACACTCTCCCTGTTGGTACAGTGCTCAGCATTTTTTGACAGATGAAAAGTTAAGACAACTTTACCAATGAACATTAGCTCAGTTATCACTTAGGAGCCAATCAGGTGTGATATCATTCCACGTGATCATCTCATGTACTGAGTCCTTTCAATTGTGCTTGGGATTTCAGGTTATTGATATTTCCTGTTTCACCTCATTATCTCTAACATAAGTCTAACAGAGGTCTGCAGAATGTCGCCTTGTAACATATTGAAGATAGCTTCTAATAACTTATGGTCCAAGACATTGATATCTATCTCCTGAAGACCAATTCTATGAAGTCAGAGTATTCCTGCTCATCTGAAGAATATTTTCCTGTCTCTTTGTATGCAGGTTAATTCACTGTCTCTAGTTTCAATGTGTTCAAGTCTTCAATGTGACCCTCTTTCTGCCTCTTGGCTATCTAGTCAAGGACACCGCAGCTAAATTTACACTGCCCTGAAGTATCCAGCCCAGTTTCAGTGATCCAGTTGTAGATTAGGTTTCTTCAGTGTTCTGGAGGTAATCTTGCCTCTATTCAATCTACTTAAGTACCTAGTAATATAATTAGAACATTTCAATATCATTCTTCACTTGACCTTTGTTGATAGCAATATCAACATCTTCACAAGATGGTAAAAGTTATGTGGCACAATTGACTATTCCTCAACCAAGTACCTGCAGGAATTGGAATATGGCTTGAATATCTACAACACAAAGGAGCTGGTTAATGACTTCAAGAGAATCCGTACCACTCACACCCATCTTTACATCAGCAGCACAGCAGTGGAAACAGCAAGCAGTTTCAAACACCTGGGAGTGCACATCTTGTAAAACTCTCATGGTCCCAGAACACATTCAGGAAAGTTCACAAACACCTCCACTATATACATCTATACTCACAACTTTCTACAGATGTGCAGTAGAGATCATCTTAAAAAGCTGCGTTACTGTGTGGTATCGAAACTGAACTGTGGCAGACAGGAAGGCTCTACACCGGGCAGTCAAAAGAGCCCAACACATCACTGGCACCAGCCTGCCCGCCATCAAGGACACACATACAGAAAGGTGCCAGAGAAGTGCCAGCAACATCATGAAGGATCCCACACAACTTGTTCGTGGACTGTTTGTCTGACTCTCATCAGGAAGGAGGCTATGTAGCATCCATGCCAGCACCAGCAGACTCAAAAACAGTTACTTTCCCCAAATAGTAAGGCTGATCAACACCTCCACCCACTAACCCACCCCTCCACACCCCCACACCACCTCCACTTTATCATTTCCTGTCAACCACCTTACGTACACTTACGTACAGCCAAGTGTCACTTTATGGATATACATTCTATGTGTGTGTGTGTGTGTGTGTGTGTGTGTGTGTGTGTGCGTGCGCGCGCGCGCACATATATATATATATATATATATGTTAATAGCTATATAATGTATTT
>JAUOBT010038751.1:0-11319 GCA_032362145.1 Hypanus berthalutzae
CACACTCCCGGGGTCAGACACTGAGTGAATCTCCCTCCACACCGTCCCATCACACACTCCCGGGGTCAGACACAGAGAGAATATCCCTCCACACCGTCCCATCACACATTCCCGGGGTCAGACACAGAGTGAAACTCACTCGACACTCCCGAGCTCAGTCAATGGGCGTTTCCCTCTCTGTAGCGTCGTTTCGCATGGATATGCATTGAGAGAGTCTGGTTCTAAACATTAACTGAAGTGATTTCATTTCACAGAAGTTTGTTTCCAACGCTGTCGAACAATACGTAACATACTGGATTGGAAAATGCGCGGACAGGTGAGGTTTGGACTGTTGCAGCTCTGTGGTGTGGAAATGGGTCAGTGGGATTAGTTTGAGTTCTGACACAGCTTTGTGGTGTGGGAGTGGGTCAGTGGGATTAGTCTGGAGACTGAAACGAGGTCGTGCGGAGAGAGTCAGGCAGTGGGATTAGTTTGTGCTCTGACTCAGATCTGTGGGGAGAGAGTGAGTCAGTGAGATCAGTTCGGAGAAAGACTCAGGTCTGTGGGGAGAGACTGAGTCATTGAGATCAGTTTGGAGAAAGACAGGGTTGTGGAGAGAGTGGGGCAGTGGGATTAGTTTGTTGACAGACTCAGTGTTGTCGGGAGAGAGTTGCGCAGTGGGATTAATTTGGGCGCAGATTCGGGATTGTAGGGGACAGCGGTGTATTGGGATCCGAACGGCGCTGGACCCGGGGCTCAGGGGAGAGGGCGGTATCATAGGATAAGTTTTGAGTCTGACAAGGGGCTGTGGGAAGAGCGCAGATTAGTGGGATGAGTTTGGCGACGGTCTCCGGTTGTCTGCTGGATCTGTTTTGTCTCTGTTGAAATTGTCTAACCCTCTTTAACAGGAATGTGCCCTCTGATCTTGTGTACGAATTAAGCTATGAAACGCCCACCTGCAGTAAGTGCGGATCGAGTTACCGTTACAGTTGCAAAAGTAAATTCAGATTCATCTGCGAGAAGACGGCATATTTATACCCGGATATTCCTGAAGAGGTCCAAGGTCTCTGTCGACTGCCTTTCGGGCCGGCTTCAATCAAGTGACTTCACCCCACTTCTCCCCATTCAATCTACCTCACCCTCACTCCCCATTCTTTCATCCCCTCCTACCCTCACTTCCCATTCTTTCATCCCCTCCTACCCTCCCTTCCCCTCCTTCCTACCACAGCCTTCTCTACTCGCATTCCTATTCTCCCCCTACTCTCCCTCTCCCCACAGACCACTCTTCTTCCCCCTCCTGCCCCGATCTATCGCACTCCCTCCATTTACTCCTCCTTCCTACTGACTCCTCTTCTCACTCTGCCAGTCTTCTCACAAACTCATTCCGCTTCTCCCCATTTATCTCTGTCTCGTACCCCAGTTCCTGCCTGTCCTCTCTCCGTTTTCTCCATACACTCTCACGTCAATGCTGTGCATACAAGCTCGTGATGCCCCAACCAAGGGGAAAGTCGGCTGTGAATTTACCGTATCTGTGCCTCCCCTGGCTTCATACCCACGCTCCAAGGAACAAAGTCCCATCCTTCCTGTCTTCTCTCCATAACTCAGACCCTCGAGTCCCGGCAACATCATGGTAAATCTCCCTCTGCGCTCCTTCCATCTCAGTGGCATCTTTCCTACACGAGGGCGACCGGAACCGAACACCGCCCTCCAAACGCGGCCTCACCGACCTTTCCTGCAACTACAACGTGACTCCAGTGCGGTGCAAAGATGTAAAATTAACGTAAATCGGGGAAGTTAATAAATGCTGCAAAAAGCAGAATATCGAAGGAGTGTTTAAGTGTTCAGGGAGCGTTCGCAATCTGATGACGGAGGGGAAGCAACTGTTTGTAAATTGCTGAGTTTTCAGGCTCCTGTCCCCCCCTCCCCGATGGTACCGATAAGCACAGGGCATTTCCCGGCGGGAGGGGGGTCATCGCTGATGGATACTGTCTTCCCGAGCCATTCCTTCATGAACATGTCCTCGATGGAGGGGAGGTTTGTGCCCGTGATGGGGTTGGCTGAGCCTAGAACCCTCTGCAGCCTCTGGCGACCCTCTGCGTTGCAGCCTCCACACCAGGCGGCGATGCGACATGTCAGAACGCTCCCCACAGTACATCCGGAGAAATTCTGGAGTCCTCAATGGCAGAACACATCCCCTCAAACTCCTAACGCTCTAATACGTTTTGTAATGAGTGAGATATAACCTTAAAACCATATAACAATTACAGCAAGGAAACAATCATCTCCGCCCCTCTAGTCCATGCCGAACGCTTACTCTCACCTAGTCCCACCGACTTGCACTCAGCTCATTACCCTCCATTTCGTTCCTGTCCATATTATCTTTTCTTTAAATGACGATATCGAAACTGCCTATACCATTTCTACTTGAAGCTCGTTCCACACAGCCTCCACTCTCTCAGTATAGAAATTTCCCCTCCTGTTGCCCCTACACTTTTGCTCCCTAACTTTCAACTCATGTACCCTTGTTTGAATCTCCCCTACTATCAATGAAAAAAGCCTATCCGCATCAACTCTATCTATCCCCCTCATAATTTAAAATGCCTCTATCAAGTCCCCCCTCAACCTTTAACGCTCCAAAGAGTAACGACGTAACTTGTTCAGCCTTTCTCTGTGACTTAGGTGCTGAAAGTTAGGAAGCATTCGAGTAAATCTCCTCTGTACTCTCTCTATGTTGTTGACATCTTTCCTATAATTCGGTGAACAGAACTGTACACAATACTCCAAATTTAACTTCATCAAATACTTGTACAATTTTAACATTACATCACAACTCCTATATTCAATGCTCTGATTTATAAAGGCCAGCATACCAAAAGTATTCTTCACCACCCCGTCCACATGAGATTCCTACAGGGAACTATGCACCATTATTCTTAGATCACTCTGTCCAACCGCATTCCTTAAAGCCCTCCAATTTACAATGCATGTCCTATTTTGATTAGTCCCACCAAAATGTAACACCCCACACTTATCAGCATTAAACTCCATCTGCCATCTTTCAGCCCTCTCTTCTAACTGGCGCCAATCCTTCTGCAAGTTTTGAAAACCTTCTTCACTGTCCACTATACCTCCAATCTTTGTATCATAAGCAAATTTGCTGATCCAATTTGCCACATTATCATCCAGATCATTGATATAGATGACAAATAGCAATGGACCGAGCACAGATCCCTGTGACACACCACTAGTCTCAGGCCTGCACTCAGACTTGCAATCCTCCACTACCACTCTCTGGCTTCTTCCATTGTGCCAAAATCTAATCTAATTTACTACCCCTCCATGTATACCTAGCGATTGAATCTTCCTAACTAACCTCCCATGCGGGATCTTGTCAACGGCCTTACTGAAGTTCATGTATACAATATCCACTTCCTTCCCTTCATCCACTTTCCTGGTAACTTCCTCGAAAAACTCTCATAGATTGGTTAAGCATGACCTACCACGCACAAAGCTACGCTGACAGTTTTTAATAGGCACCTGTCTATTCAAATACTTGTAGATCCTATCTCTTAGTATTTCTTCCAATAATTTACCTACTACCGATGTCAAACTTACTGGCCTATAATTTCCTGGTTTACTTTTTGAGCCTTTTTTAAACAATGGAACTACATGAGCTATCCTCGAATCCAACGGTACCTGACCCGTGGATATTGACATTTCAAATATTTCTGCCAGGGCCCCTGCGATTTCGACACTAGACTCCCTCAAGGTCCGAAGGAATACCCTGTCAGGTTCTGGGCATTTATCTGCTCTGGTTTGCCTCAAGACAGCAAGCACATCCTCTTAATTAATCTGTATAAGTTCCCCTGTACAGACACAGAGTGAAGCTCCCTCTTCCCCGTCAAATCACACACTCCCGGTTCCGACATTAGCTTCATTTCTTCCCTTCACAATCACACCATCAAACTTTGTCAGAGTGGACTGTTGGCTGGCCTATAATGTAGCGCCATGAGCATGGTCATGCATTGCTCATTCCTCATTCTGTTCTCACGCCTCTCAGCCTTCGCCGCCCCGGAGCAAAGAAGCAAAGAATTTCTGATCTCTGCTTATATGTTATTGTGCTATTGATTCGTGGCAGCATACTAGTGAATCCCTTCTGTATCCTCTCCGAAGATACCCGCACTCTTCCTGTAACGGGGCGACTAGAAATCAATTAGGGAACTCGGAAACGTCAAGCCCAGTTCCAACTTCCGTCTACTTTGTCGGTCAGTTTCTCTGCACCGCAATCTTGTTCACTGAAGTCGCGCTATCCTTCAACGCCTCCATCTATACACGATCCGGTTCTTTCCACTCTACACTGAGGCTGAGCAGCGCTTCCGCTCCAACTTGCGATGAACAGCAGAAAACAGCCTGGCCGGATCCCCACGTGGCAGATCACTCCTGAAGCCAATAAAGCTGGTCTTCCTCAAATTCGGAAAATAAACTCAACGTCACACTTATCCTTTTCCATAATGACCTTTACCTAATGGCATCACCATCACTAGATGCAGAGTTGTCCCCTACACAAACGTCTGTCTCTTGCCTTGTGCCATTCCGCAGTAGGAGATCAACTATTGCACTCCCTCGATGGGACTTTATACATACTGATTCGGGCAACTTTCTTCCAAACGCTTGACAAACTATCCCACTGGTCCTTTCACAGTATGGTACTCACGGTCAATACCTGCTAAAATCACCCAAGATCACAGCGATATGCTTCTTGCAACAGTCTGCGACCTCTTACTGGTCTGTTCCTCTAAACTCTCAGAACTGTTCCCCCATGAAGGAGTTCATTCAGTTTTATTCCTCAGCTCCACCCTTAAGTGCTCACCTGAACGAGTTCTCCTTTCTGTCCTAACTGACCATTGCCGTGAAGTATTCAACGACTAGTTCAATATTACCGTAGCCCTTGAATTATCCCCGTACTAGTACGACTAAAACAGCAGATACCGGGAATGATGAACTAACGGTTGCTGCAACCAACTCTCACTAAATGCTATAATATCATGCTTCCAGGCGTTGGGCCCTGCCCTGAGCTCATCTTCCTTTTGTACAATACTTCCTGCATGGAAATGGACGCATCTCAGAACATGAGTCCAAGCAGGCTCAACCTTTTCCTTCCTGACTTTGTCTGAGGTCTGAACAACATCTTTCACAACAACCACTTCACTATCTGTTATTAGAATCTCATTTCAGAATCCGACTGAAGTTTAAACCCACCACTCCCCCTTCCTAATAGCGAAACTCACGTTGGGATATTACTTCTACTTCGGTTCAGGTGTAAACTGAGAGAGTTGCTCGCTGGCGGAGAAAATGAAGGAGCGGCGAAACGCGGAGCGGTGTATTGCGGCCTCCAGGCAGGAGTCTGTGCTGCCCCCCAGCGTTCGCTCTGCAGAAGACAAGCTCTATTATGGTCGACTGCAGATTTGCATAAATGTGTGTATATATGTGGATGTATATACAGTCTAAATTGTGTGATCGTATAAATACTGATATTCACCGTGTGCTTTCTATTTTTCCTGATGCATTTTTACTGATGTTTGGTTGAATGACAATTAAACTCGGACTGGATTGAAACGCTCTCTTATGCACAGTTCTCACCTTCCAGAGAAGCCCCAGTGATCCAACTATCTGAAGCCCTCATTCCCACCCCAACAGCTGAGCCACATGTTGATCTCTATTACCCTCCTATTTCTGGCGACACCAGCCCATGTAGAACTTGGCCGCTCACCCTCCCATTTGACATTGCTGAGGACCCACTCCGAGAGCTCGCGGGAGGCAGGAATCTCTATCCTGCACAGAAAGCCAGTTTTATGTTCCCCAAACTAGGAATCGCCGATAACCACAGCTTACTTCGTCTCGCCTTCCCTTCTTAACCACAGAGACAAACTCGGTGCAAGAGACCGGAACTCTGAGACTTTCCTCTTCTCGGTCATTTCCAAGCATCTCCCCCACCCAGACGGATAGAAAGTAGGAAACCTGTTATTAAGTCAGTTGAACACAGGTGCACACTACAGTGGGTCTAGCTGGTTAAGCCCTATCAACCACCTGACTAGCACCCAGTTTCCTGTGAACTGCATATTGGGTCTAACTTCCTCCCAATCTGTCTCCCGACAATCCCCCTCCCCAGCTTCCCGAATGACCCTGAGTTCATCCAGTAGCAGGTCCAACTCCATAAATCAGATGCGAAGTTGTCAGAGACACTGGAGTTCTCCCTGCCGTCACAGATCCTGCAAGAGGAGCATTCAACTCTCCTGCCAGTTCTAACTGTGCAATTATAAAGAAGGAAACGAGAAATAAACTGAAAACAAACCTACCAACAGTTTGCCCCAACAGTGATATGCAAAGGTTTGGGCACCCCTGGTCAAAGTTTTTGTTACATTGATTAGCTAAGCGAGTAAAAAAAGGACCTGAATTCCAAAAGGCACACTGTTAAAGATGATACCTTTCTTTAATATTTTAAGCAAGATTGCTTTCTTTTTTTGTTTTCCATCTTTTACAGTTTCAGAATAACAAAAAAGTAAAAGCGCCCGAAGCAAAATTCTGCGTACCCTGCATGGTCAGTACTTAGTAACGCCCATTTTGGCAAGTGTCACATCTTTTAAACGCTTTCTGTCGCCAGCTCACGGTATTTCAATTCTTATTTCGGGGAATTTTCACCCATTCGTCCTTACAAAGGACATCTAGTTCTGCGAGATTCTTTGCCCGTCCTGCATCCACTGCTCTTTTGAGGTCTATCCACAGATTGTCGATAATGTTTAGGTCGGGGGACAGTGAGGGCCACGGCAAAACATTCATCTTCAGCATTTTGAAGTAGTCCGTTGTGGAGTTTGAGTTTAGGATGTGTTTCAGATGATTACCCTTTTGTAGAAGCCGTCCTCTTTCCACCTTCAGCATTTTTACAGACGGTGTGACGTTTGCTTCCAGAATTTGCTGGAATTTAATTGAATGCATTCTTCCGTCTGCCGGTGAAATCTGTCCCTTTGCCACTGGCTGCAAAACAAGCCCAACGCGTGATCGATCCACCCCGTGTTTAACAGTTGGAGATGCGTTCTTTTCATGAAATATTGTACCCATCTTTTCTCCAAACATACCGCTGACGGCCACAGGGTAGAGGGATGTCAATTCGGAACAGAGGTTGGGAGGAATTTATTTTGCCGGACACGGGTGAATCTGTGGAATTCATTGCTAGAGGCGGACGTGGGCGAGAAATTACTGCGTATACTGGGTATAGTTTCCTGACTAGACAGAGCATGAAGAGATCCGGAGCGCATGCTGGACATTGGAAATAACGGCGAGAACTTACTGCGTATACTGGGTATAGTTTCCTGACTAGACAGAGCATGAAGAGATCCGGAGCGCCTGCTGGACATTGGAAATAACGGCGAGAACTTACTGCGTATACTGGGTAGAGTTTTCTGACTAGAGAGAGCATGAAGAGATCCGGAGCGCATGCTGGACATTGGAAATAACGGTCGATCAGACATGATCAAATGGTGGGCCGACCCGATGGAACAAATGGCTTCATTCTACCTCTCTGTGGTATGATGGTATTTGAAGTTCCTGAGATATTGGGTATCAACATCTCAGAGGGTCTACACTGGGCACAATATATTCATGTGACACGAAGTTCGTATATATTCCTGACAGAACTGCCTCAGATATCCTGGTTTCAGCACTCCCATTCCTCGGAGAGTAGTTCGCTGTCACTTTCCCTTTAAGACTCAGACTGCCAATTATAGTCTGCCAGTGTTCCACATGGAATGTCTGTCGGTGACGGCCTCGCGCCGAGTACTCAGTGCTCAACCGTACGGGATCCATTTCTTGTGCTGCTGCTTGTGACTTTATCTTCGGATTAATTCACGGTGGTCTTGTTTATTTCGGATCTGAGCCGGGGTGACTCTGCTCGACCCTGGTCTCTTGCACAATCCGTATCTCTGTCGGTACAGAAGGGATTGCAAGGGTAGGGGTTTGAGCGGATGTGGCCAGTCACTTGAAGACTCGCCAATATCTCCGGATGTACGGTGGAGAGCGTTCTGACGTCGCATCGCCGCCTGGTGTGGAGGCTGCAACGCAGAGGGTCTCCAGAGGGTGCAGAGGGTTCTAGGCTCAACCAACCCCATCACGGGCACAAACCTCCCCTCCATCGAGGACATGTTCAAGAAGGAATGCCTCGGGACGACAGCATCCCTCAGCGAGGACCCCCTCCAGACCGGAAATGCCCTGTTCCCATCGGTACCATCGGGGAGGGGGTACAGGAGCCTGAAAACTCAACAATTTACAAGCAGCTGCTTCCTCTCCGCCATCAGATTACGAACGGTCTCTGAACACTTAAACACTCGCTCGATATTCACCTTTGTTGCGGTATTCATTGGTTTTAACAATTTACGTTAGTTTTACATTTTTGCACCGTACCGGGGTCAGGTTGAAGCGGCCACACTTGGAGGGCGGTGTTCAGTTCTGGTCACCCTCCTGTAGGCAAGATGCCGCTGAGCTGGAAAAAGTGCAGAGGGAGATTTACGAGGATGCTGCGTGTCTCGAGGGTCTGGGTTCTGCTAAGAGGAAAAAAATATCTGCCTGTATTTCTTGGGGCGTGGGTATGAAGACAGGAGAGGCACAGATAGCTTGAATGTGCACAGACATTTCCCCTGGGTAGAGGAATTGAGACCCAGAGTGCACAGAATTGAAGTGAGAGTGTGTGGAGAGAACTGCGGGAGGAGAGGCAGAGAATGGAGTCCGTGGGGGAGAAGAGGGGTGGAAGGGAATGAGTTACAGAGAAGAAGGGGAAAAAGAGAAACGGTGTAGAAAGAGGGAGAAAATGGGGAGCGAGGAGAACGGGGCAAAGAGGTATGGATCAGAGTGGGAGAATGGTGTCGGAGAAAGGTGATACCAGTAGAGGAGGAGACTTTGGTAGGAAGGAGGAGAAGAGAAATTGGAAAGAGGTGAAAGGATGGGGTTTGAGAGTGGGGTAGATTGAATGGGGAGTAGTGGGGTAAAACAGGCTAAATACTTCGGGAGTAATGATGTGGGACCTAGGGAGAGATGACTGGCTGAATTGATTGTGTAGGAACTATTTTTCTCTATTGGTATATGGAACATTTATACACTTAGGTCCATTAAGAATATCCCAGACGGTAGACGCCCTGGAAGATGGAAGGTTGGGAGAGACAGAAATAAACAGGAGTGGTGAGAGCGGGAAAGACAAGAGGAGATAGGGAGCGTGGAACACAGTGAATACTGAAGTGAAGTATTCATTATGTACCTCTGCTGTCTCCTCCGGTTCCATACACATTCTTCCACTGTCACACTTAGTTTGTGCAATTCCCTCATGTCTTATGCACTTGTTCCTCACATATTTATAGGAAGCCCTGGGGTTTATCTTATTCCTGTCTTCCAAGGCCTTCTTATGGCCACTTCTGGTTCTCCCAATTTCTTTATTAATCTTCTTCCTGCCAGCTTTATAAACTTCTAGATCTCTGACATCCAGTAGTGTTTTGAACCTTTCGTCAGGCCTTATTTTCTTCTTGACTAGATTTCCAACAACCTTTGTACACCACATTTCCAATACCCTTACCATCCTTCCCCTGGACCATTGGAACGTACCTATGCAGAACTCCACTCAAATACCACAGAAACATTCGCCACATTTCTTTAGTACAGTTCTGAGAACACCTGATCCCAATTTATGCTTCCAACGTCCTGCCTGACGGCTTCATATATTTCCTTACTTCAATTAAATGTTTTGCTAACTTATCTGTTCCTCCCTCTCCGATGAAGCAGAATTCTGAACACTATCACCGTTGGAGGTATGATGTGGTGGCCATTGCAGAAACTTGAATGGCTCAGGGACAGGAATGGTTACTACAAGTGCCGGGTTTTGGAGGTTTTAGAAAGCACAGGGAAGCAGACAGAAGAGTTGGGGGCTGGCACTGTTGATCAGAGATTGTGTCAGCGCTGCAGAATTGTGGACGCCATTGAGCAATTTTCGACGGAGTCTCTGTGTGTAGAGATTAGGATCAGGAAGGGATCTATAACATTACTGGGTGATTGGTGTGTGATAAAGAGGTGGATTCTAGCTGGGTGTTGGTTCGTACGACTGCTGACGTCAGGACGGTGGAACTGCCGGCGACGGTCAGTGTACCGGGGGAGGAGGTGCTGTGGGGGGCTCCACACCCTCTCCAAGGATCAGGCTGAGGAGACATTAGAGGAAGAGCTAGAGCTAGAGGTGGTCCCCAGAGAGGTGCCTGGCACTAGTAAAGGGAGGTGGGAAGAGCGAGTCGTGACTAGGCCCCGCCCCCCAGGTAGGGTGGAAGCCTCGGAGCTGGCAGCCGCAATTAACTGCCTGGTGGGGGTGGCCGAGAGGCCACGGCTGAAGCTGGGGGTGTTCTCCGGAGCCAAGCCTACTCCGGACGGGGAGGTGGACTATGAGACCTGGATCGAGCATACGTCTTTGATGTTAGAGGAGTGGCCAGGCTCAGAGGAGGAGAAGAGGCAGCAATTGGCGGGAAGTTTGAGGGGTTTGGCAGCCAAAACAGTCCGGGAGTTGAAAGCTGAAAAGCCTGGGGCTTCAGTGGAGGATTGCATAGAAGTTTCGGAGGGAGCATTTGGGTTGTCAGGGGAACCCTGGCTGCTTTTAGCAGTGTTTCAACGCCTGAAACAACGGAGAGGGGAAAAGCTCTCCGAGTACATATTTCGGATGGAGGGGATGCTTACGGGGTTGTGGCGCTGGGGGGTAGTGAAGGCGCCTGATGTGGCTAGCATGAGGATGAGTCAGATATTCAGTGGCTCTCTGGAGGAGGACAAGGTGGTGTGGACTATCCAGCAGGCTTATAGGCCATCCATCGTTCGGGCAACTGATTAGAGAGTTGCGGGAGGAAGAGAGAACGTTGGGGTGGAAAAGGGGCTCGGGCCTACGGGATCGATCCTCAGCGATACAGGAAGTGTTGGCTGGGTGGAGGATGGACAACCCGTCCTCTGGAGGAAAATAGGAACCCCCCTCTGGAGGGGAGGGACAGGGGAGGTACCCACTCCCTGGGGTGGCCCGTGCAGTGGGTTGGGAGCGGGAGCAGTCCTGGGAGAGGAGGGGCGGTAGGCCACGTGTGCTTTAACTGTGGGAAAGAGGGGCATTTCAGGCGGAACTGTGGGCGGCCAAGGGTGTGTTATCGCTGTGGAGAGGAGGGACACTTTAGGTGGGATTGTGAGAGACAAGGAGTCCTGCGGAGGGAAGCCCCCCTGCGACTAAGAAGGGGGAGGTGTCGGGAAACTTAGGAGAGGCTCAGTGAGGGAACGGACTGGAGCCTC
>JAUOBT010038863.1:0-11298 GCA_032362145.1 Hypanus berthalutzae
CACAATACTCCAAATTCGGTCTCACCAATGTCTTATACAACCTCACCATTACATTCCAACTCTTATACTCAATACTTCGATTTATAAAGGCCAATGTACCAAAAGCTCTCTTGACGAACCTATCCACCAGTGACGCACCTGTTTAGGGAATTATGTGAGGCCTGAGCACTGAACTACCTCAGTTCAGAGGGATAACCTCCATCTCCAGCCTGTCTTCGAGGGCCCTCAAAAGTATGAACAGTCATAGTGCATTCCCTCCTTTTTATGCCTCGACGATATTGCTATCATTCAAGGTATTCCGTCTAGTTTATTTTCAGATCCAGCTATAATTTTCCCTTTAAGACCGATTACTCTTTTCAGTCAGTTCTTTTTATTGATCTATATTCTCTCTTCGTTCGCGTCGAAATACTTCTCCTTATCGCTTGACACTCGGGTTCGAGTGGAGTGTCCTTACCACACTAGTTGCCATGACTTTTGTATAATCCTTACCAGTAGCGACTCCAGTTGGGTGATAACTTTTATGGGTAGTCCCCGCTCGGCCAGCTCCGACGTTGCTTCCTCCACTGTAGCGTAAGTTTCTGTCCCCTCGTCGTAAAAACTCTTAGCCTAGCTGGGTACAGGGTCTGGAATATAATGTTGTTTTTCGTAAGGACCCTCTGTGTTTCCGCGTATTCCTTCCGTCTGGCAAGGATCCCCCGTGCGTAATCGTGATAAAAGGTGTTTTCACAATTGCTCCACATAAGGCCTTTCATTTACCATGCCAGCTTAAGCACTTCTTCTTTCGTTCTGTAACTGAGAAATTTGACGAAAATCGACTTAGGCTGGGCGCCTGCCAGAGGCTACGGTGCCAGCTGCTAGTGGGCCCTTTGTATTTTGCTTTGTCTTTTGCTTCTGGTACACAAAGGTTCTCTCTAAGCAGCTTCTCCACGAAGGGCATCAGCAATATGGGCACTGGCGCTGGTCTTGTAGACTTAGCATTTCTGCTATCACATCCTCTGTGTTTTACAGATTCTTCTCAGTCCCTACAATCCTCGCTTCGGCTTTATCTAACCTCAAATTAGTTTGTTTTTTTTTGCTATTTCTCCTTTAATATCTTCCAGCTTTTTGCTTATATCTTGTCAGAAATTACGAATCTCTCTGAGAAACAAAATCAGGTTCATCGATTCTTCCTCATGATCTCCGTCTTCGCTAGCTGTGGAGAAGCTAGGACCCTCGTCTTGCTGCGTCTCGTTGTATTTATCAGCCTTCTGAGCGGACTTTTTATTCTTGTGCTTAAACATCATTCTTGTCCCTTTTATTGTTATACTTATACATTACTAAATATTTTTTTCTATTTTTGACTTTGGGCCATTTTACATTCTTTTTTGTCGAGAGAGGTTTCCCTACGCTGCCATTCCCTTGGTGATCCGGAAGTCTTCCCCACTGAATAGTATTTTTAATATTTTAAAATAATATTGCATATGTTTTGTTACAATGTATTAGGCATCTATGATAACAACGTTTCTTTATGTTTCTTAATAAACACAAGCATGGCTTTATTAAATATATCCCCAATATATTTATACACCACTTCACCTGATTATAATAATAAATTTGGTAAAAGGTGAAGTTTTAGATTTAGACTTCATATGGATTTAATGCAATCTGAAATATTTGATTTATTTTTCGGTCAGGGATTCCAGAAGCTTGATCCGTTTGAATGCCTTTGACAGAGAAGTGATGAGGCTTGTCTAAACTAATCATCCTGGAGAGGAAGGCAGAGCAGCCAGATATTTTGATGCATACTGGTACCAATGGCATAGGAGGGAAAAGTGAAGAGATCCTGGACAGAGACATTAAAGAGCTGGGCAGAAATCTGAGAAGCAGGACATTCAGAGTAATGATTTACGGATTGCTCACTACGCCACGCGCCTGTTAGGGTAGCAACAGGATGATTTAGTAAATTATTGAGTGGTTGAGAATCTGCTGCAGAGGACACGGCTTCATGTTCTTAGATCATTAGGATCTACTCTCAGGGAGGAAGAACCTGTTCAAAAGTGTTTGGTTGCACCTGAACCCAAGAGAAACCAGCATTCCGCGAGTAGGTTTCTTAGAACTGTTGGGGTGGGGGACGTTAAACTAATCTGGCAGGAGTGTGTGAACCACAGTGAAGAGACTCGGTATAGGACAGATGGTAAAAAGGAAAGATAGCGTGCAATTAGACTGCTACTAGGGGCATGCAGATTATAGGACATAATTGCAGGCTGCGTATCAGTGCATTAGGGATACAATATCAAAAAAGTTAGCAAATGCTGCACTCAGCGAGTTATATCTAAATGCACGGAGTATATAAAGTAAGGTAAATGATCTTGTTGCACTATTACAGATTGTCGGGCATGATGTTGTTCGCATCACCGAATTGCGGCTGAAGGATTATTGCAGATGGAAGGCACATGTGCAAGACTGCACTTTGAATCGAAGAAACAGAAAGGTAGAAAGAGAGGATGTTGTGGCTCTGCTGGTTAAAGAAATGGCATCAAATCATAAAAAAATGATGGGCAATAGGATCAGAAGACGCTGAATCATTGTGGGTTGAGTTAAGAAACTGAAAGGGTAAAGGGATCCTGATAGCAGATATATACAGGCCTCCAAACAGTAGCTGGGATTGGACCACACATTACAGCGGGAAATATAAAAGGCGTCTCAAAAGGGTAATGTTCTGATCGACATGGGAGATTGCAACATGCAGATGGATTGGGAAAATATGGCTGGAAACGAATCTCAAGACAATCAGTTTGTTCAATGCATATGAGGTATTTGGTTTTCAGAGCAGTTTGTCTTTAAACCTAGTAGAGGGTCAGCTATACTGCACTGGGTGTTATGTAACGAATCAGAAGTGATTAAAGAGTTTAAGTTAGGGAGCCCCATGGAACCAATGATCAGAAAACGATTGAGTTCAACTTGAGCCCTAACCTGTCAGCCTAGGGGCGCCCCAAATAAATGGTGGGACAGACAACGGTAATCAGATTGTCCAAGATATGAAGGAAGAAATTGAAAGAATAGGAAATAGTTATTTAGATTGTCTGATGGATATCGACGCCACTAAATCCTTTGTCTACACCCACTCCCTCCTCCTCAGACACCCTGGTGAGTAATACCAATTTCTGAAACCATTGGAATATCAAGTATTTCCATGACAGAGCCTGACTCCACACTAGCCTCTGTAGAGGTGGGGGATAGGCATTTAAGAGGAACATTCATTATATCTAAAACAGCCCCGCTTCTCCTACCGGGTCGACAGTCCCTTTGTAAATTAGGGACACTGGACGGCTGAAGCCTCATCAAATTATCGCCCCACAAATGCTAAAATTAATGAACGGGCCAGAAAGGTAAAAAGAAACACAGCCGTTGGCAGCTGGATAGCAATTCCTATGCTTGACACTTCGATGAGATGTATGACCCATTGATAGGACAAGCCAACCTCGAAATGCAAAATTTGCATTATTTGATTAATACCAGCCCAGGAAAGAAGAAGCTCCACTGCACGGCATTTTGCTAACTAACCCGCACCATGATCAAGTTGTACTTCCTTAATTACATGATAAGGAAAAACTGAAGGCACCATATGCGTATTTTGTTTCCGAGGGATTAGGGGTCCGCTTGGACTTAATGGAAATCAGGAAGTAAGATTCCGACTGGAGGACTCCTCAATGCTCCATTTGACAGTGTCCGTAAAACCATCAGTAAAACCTAACGCTATTACGTCAATGACAAAGCGATAGATAAATGAACCGAAGAGTGTGTTAAAACACTGCCCGCATTGGGACAAGAAGTGCTAATAGATTTCTTTAATGAGAGGGAGGGGAGGATAATGTTAAGGTCCGAGATTAGGGAAATAAATCTTCGAAAAGCAACAGCCACTAGTAAAAGACCCTCTACATCTCCTAAGAGCTTTAGTGCGGATATCAGTTTATCTATGGGCACAAAATAAAAATCAGCTTCGAAGCATAAAGTTACTCTAATAAAGAATGTGCCACTGTCTTGCATAAACGGTACTGTATAGCTACTGAAGCTGAAGAAGGTATCGTTCCAGTAATTCACTCATTAATGCAGCAAACGGTGCTGGTGAAGACACAAAGCCTGTGTAGCACCCCGATATTACCTGTCCAAAAAGCGGGCCGAGAAAATGAGTGTTGTTTTGTGCAGGGCCTAAGAGCCATTATAAGGTAGTTATTCCTATCGCTCCTTTGCTGCCTGTCACCAACTTTATACTTATTTCTATACCTGCGGAAGCTAGCACCTTTACTGTAATCGATCTGAGTTCAGAACTTCCCCCATATCGTTGCAGAAGGATAGGAAAAATTTATTTCCATTTACTTATGCAGTACCACAATCAGCTGTGGAGGCCAGGTCGTTCGGACTATTTAAGTCAGATCTTGAAAGGTTTTTAATTGGACACAGCATCAAAAGTTATGAGGGGAAGTGGGGTCTAGGAAAGGAAAAAAGGATCAGCCATGATTGAAAACCGCGGCAGACTCGACGGACCAAATGTCTTAATTCTGTGCCTAGATCTTATGGTCTTTAAACATACACTTCACAGCACAGGATTATTCAACATTTGATGTAAGCAATTGAGCCGCTTAATTTCACGCTTATTCAATTGCAGAGGTACTCAGCAGTTATTAGCGAAGGTAGAAAAGCGAAAACCACATCATTGTTGTCACTACATATTCAAGGATGCTTGGTTATTTAATCCGTTACGACATATGGAAGGCCGGTCTCCGACTTACGTATTGAAAAATGTGCTTGCTTGGTCTATAAATAGCACAGAAGCACTGAACCACAAAGAAGAGCCCAGAACAGACTATTTGTGTTTAGTGTAGTAAGAACATACCTCATTTGCCGTCTGTTAATGGCAAAATCATCAAGCACTGAAGAATATCGCGGAATCATGGAGAATGGGTTTAACAACAACAATTATATATTATTTTTACGTAGAGGTCACGCTTCAAGGAACTAATAGTTTAGAAGTTTTGATCAGCGATCCCCTCCACCTTATTCATCTACATCCAAAGTATTTAAAGACTCTTTGCAATTGGTCAGTTGGGAATTATCCTCAAATCACCACTTGCAATTGTCCTGATTGGGATGCAATTATCTACGCCAACATAATGGTGAGCAAATCCAGAGTTGCTGTTAGTTTCACAGAGCAATGACTGCATGCCTCTCTTCCAGTGCTAACGGAAATGTTCAGACCAGCTTGTAGGTTATTATTCTGCCTTAATTTCCCTTATTTGTCTCAGTAACCTAGGCTTGTCATTTCTGTCCAAATGGATTTCATTTTTCAAAGCAGCTGGCCATTCTACCACATCTTACAATTTTTGGATCATGCAAAATATATGTTATTTCTCTCTTTCTTGGAGTTTCGCCTTTTGTCATGAAGATCGTTGTACGTGTTAATAACCTCAGATGCAGTTCTGTAGTTCATAAGTATCCTCTTGATTTCTGATCGCCCTCCTTTCTCTGCCCACAGTAGTGTTGATGATCTTTGGAAAATCCATGTTAGTTTTCTCTAATGTTCCTGTTTTGCCCCTCTTATTTGTACACTTTTACTCAGCTCTGAACTTGCAGTACAGTAACACCCATGGTTCTTATTTGTGCCTCTATTTCATGTGTTGAGTTTGCTCTTGTATTTTCTTGATCCAGAGGTTTCTAGCTGTACATGAAATATCTTCACTTTATATTTCTTTTCATTGAACTAATTTACTGTTTGTTACCGGAAACATTCAGTTCATCCACTATTTTCTGTATGTCTGCCTTACATTCCCATATATTTTCTTCCAATCTCCTTTAAAATTATGCCCCCTTGGGAGTTCACTTTATGCCCTGGGAGAGAAGTCTCTGTCTTCTGTGCTGTCAGGTCAATCAAGATTTTAATAGCTCAGCAGAAAGCCGTTGATCAGACAATCAAGATTCGAATAGCTCAGACTAAGCAGAAAGCAGCTGATTGGGCAATCAAGGTCCAGTGACCAAGCTGTTTGAAAAGCTCAAACTAATAAATGGAGTGGTAGCTCAAGCGAAGAGTCCTGTTGAAAGCGGCCAGTGAAGGAGTGGAGATTTGAGGCTTTTACTCGACAGGCTTCGACGAGAAGAGGCAGAGGACGGTTTTTTTCCCAGTTTGTCTTTACAATGCCTCCTGAGACGGTGATATGCCTCTCCTGTGAGATGTGGTAGTTTTGGTGGAACTCCCCTCTCTCGCTCTCCCGCAGAGTCACATCTACCAGAAGTGCATGCGGCTGGGCGATCTGAAAGACTGTGTGCGGAATCTGGAGCAGCAGCTGGATGTTCTTCGACTCATAAGAGAAAATGGAGCAGTCATAGATGAGAACTACAGGGAGGTAGTCTAGGCTGCCGGAAGCAGGTCGTTGGGTGACAGCCAGAGGGGGAAAGCGAAGGTGAATAGACAGGTAGGTACAGAGCACCCCTGTAGCCATTCTCCTGAATAATAAGCTTACCGTTCTGGATACTGTTGGTGAGGATGACCGACCTGGTGTGAGAACTGTGTGTGACCCTGTGGCGCAGAAGGATGGGATGGAGAAGAGGAGAGCTGTCGTCATTGGAGACTCGACGGTCAGGGGAGCAGACAGGACATTTTGTAGACATAAAAAGGAAACCCACATGATTTGTTGACTCCCGGGTGCCAAGGTCCGGGATATCTCTGAACAAGTGCATGACACCCTGGTACGGGACGGAAAGCAACCAGAAGTCGTGATACATGTTGGTACCAACGACATAGGCAGGAAGAGGGATGAGATCCTGAAGTGTGAGTTTTGGGAACTAGGCAGAAGGCTGAAGAACAGGATCTCAAGCGTGGCGTTCTTACGATTGCTGTCAGTGCTCCGTGATAGTGATGGTAAGGATTGGAAGAGATGGCAGTTGAAGGCGTGGCTGAGGAGTTGGTGCAGGGAGCACTATTTTAGAGTTTTGGATCATTGGGATCTCTTCTGGGGAAGGTGGAACCTGTACAGATTGAATGGGTCGCACTTGAACTCGAGAGGGATCAATATCCTAGCAAGTAGGTTTATTGGCATGGTTCAGGAGGGTTTAAACTAATTTGCAAGGGGATGAGACCCGGAGCGATAGAACAGTGATAGAAGTGCATGGGGTAAAGCCAGAATTCACATGTAGAGAGGCTTTGAGGAAAGAGAAGCAGAATAAAGGGTATAAAGGTAGTTAGGTAGAATGGCTAAAGTGTGTACTTCAAAGCAAGAAGCATCAGGAACAAAGGTGATGAACTGAGAGCTTTGATACATAAATAGAATTATGTTGTCGTGGCCATTACAGAGACCTGGCTGGCACCAGGGCTGGAATGAAATCTCTATATTCCTGGATTTCAGTGTTTTAAAAGGGATGGGGGGAGGGGAGGAGGGTAGCATTGCTGGTCAGGGATACTATTACTGCTACAGAAAGGGTGGATGATGTAGCAAGATCCAGTATGGTTGGAAGTCAGGAACAGGAAGGGAGCAGTTACTCCCCTCGGGATATTCTATAGGCCCCCTGGTAGCAGCAGAGACTTTAACTTCCCTAATATTGATTGGCACCTGACTAGTTCCAAGAGTTTAGATGGGGCAGAGTTTGCTGAATGTATCCAGGACGGATTCCTCTCATAGTATGTTGACAGGCCGACTAGAGGGAATGCCATACTAGATCTGGTATTAGGTAACGAGCCGGGTCAGGTCAGAGATCTATCAATGGGTAGGCATCTGGGGGACTGTGATCATCACTCCCTGGCTTTTACCATTGTCATGGAAAAGGATAGAGTCAGAGAAGACAGGAACATTTTTAATTGGGGAAGGGCAAATTATGAGGCTATAAGGCTAGAACTTGCCGGTATGAATTTGGATGATGTTTTTGCAGGGAAATGTACTATGGACATGTGGTCAATGGTTAAGGATCGCTTGCAGGATGTTAGGGATAAATTTGTCCCTGTGAGTAAGAGAAAGAATGGTAGTGTGAAGGAACCAAGTGTGACAACTGAGGTGGAAAATCTTATCAGGTGAAAGAAGGCAGCATACTTAAGGTTTAGGAAGCAAGGATCAGATGTGTCTATTGAGGAATCTAGGGTAGCAAGAAAGGAGTTTAAGAAGGGGCTGAGAAGAGCAAGAAGGGTGCATGAGAAGGTTTTGGCGAGTAAGGTAAAGGAAAACTCTACGGCATTCTTCAATTATGTGAATAACAAAAGAATGGCAGGAGTGAAGGTAGGACCGATTAGAGATAAAAGTGGGAAGATGTGCCTGGAGGGTGTGGAAGTGAGCGAGGTCCTCAGTGAATACTTCTCTTCGGTTTTCACCACTGAGAGGGAACTTGATGACGGTGAGGACAATATGAGTGAGGTTGATGTTCTAAAGCATGTTGATATTAAGGGAGAGGATGTGTTGGAGTTGTTAAAATACATTAGAACGGATAAGTGCCCGAGGCCTGACAGAATATTCCCCAGACTGCTCCACGTGGCGAGGGAAGAGATTGCTGAGTCTCTGGTTAGGATCTTTATGTTCTCGTTGTCCACGAGAATGGTACCGGAGGATTGGAGGGAGGCGAGTGTTGTCCCCTTGTTCAAAAAAGATAGCGGGGATAGTCCTGGTAATTATAAACCAGTGAGCCTTACGTTTGCAGTGGGAAAGCTGTTGGAAAAGATTCTTAAAGATGGGATCTATGGACATTTAAAGAATTGTGGTCTGATCAGGAACAGTCCGCATGGCTTTTGAAGGGCAGATCATGTTTAACAAGCCTGATAGAGTTCTTTGAGGAGGTGATCAGCTATATAGATGAGGATAGTGCAACGGATGTGACCTACATGGATTTCAGTAAGGCGTTTGACACGGTTCCACACAGTAGGCTTATTCAGAAAGTCAGAAGGCATGGGATCTAGGGAGGTGTGGCCAGGTGCATTCAGAATTAGCTTGCCTGTAGAAGGTAGAGTGTCGTGGTGGAGGGAGTACATTCAGATTAGAGGGTTGTGACTAGTGTTGTCCCCTAAGGATCTGTTCTGGGACCTCTACTTTTCTTGTTTTTTATTAACGACCTGGAAGTTGGGGTAGAAGTGTGGGTTGGCAAGTTTGCAGACGACACAATAGTTGGTGGCGTTGTAGATAGTGTTGAGGATGGTCAGATTGCAGAGGGACATTGATAGGATGCAGAAGTGGGCTGAGAGGTGGCAGATGGAGTTCAACCCGGAGAAGTGTGAAATGGTACACTTTGGAAGGACAAACTCCAAGGCAGAGTACAAAGTAAATGCCACAGGCAACAATACAGCAAAGACGAGTGAGAGCAATGTTAAGAGGTTTTATCCTCATTAGTATACTCACAACCTACTGCTGGACCAAGCTAATAGTCTTGTCCCTGAGGACCTGATCAGTCCGGTCTGTACTAGCATTACCAGATCATGTTTGATATGGTTATTCCAAATACCCAACCCTGAGCCTACTGCATTCTTGCTATTCTTAGTGCTTCTTCCAAGTAGCGTCCAACATGCAAGAGAGCCAACATCCATTGTGATAGGAGATCACTTTATCTTTGACCTGATACCTTAATATTTCAAGGGTCTGTACAGTGCTGTACTGTTCTCTGTTTATGGGTTCTGGAGAGGATGTTTGTATACGACCATACCTTTAAAATGTATCATTATATCTTTGGGCTCAAAAGGATATTTAATTTTTGAAGCCTCCTTGAGTGCAATAAGCAGTAAAGTACAATTACATTGTATGTAAACAGAAAGTAAAGCAATCACATCAGTCAAGCCAGGTTTTAGCTGGAGCCTTCTAAAACAATTGCAAAAGATTCAGAAACCTGATTACAATTTGTGCTCAAAATTCTGTAACCTTTAGCAGCTGTTATACTGATTTCCTTTGAAATGTGTCAGAGAAGCTCTTCAAACAAATGGAAATTTCAGGTAAGAATGTTTACTCCTGTATATGTAACGATCCTTATGGGTCCTGACACCTAATCTGACTGCGTCTGCAGGATGAAGACAGCAAAGTCCAACTGTTCATATCTTCTTTTAGTAAACTTAAACTGACAGAATCACCAAGAAAGAGTTGCAAAATGTTTGTAGAATTTCTGAACTATAATAATGATAGCAGCTCCTCTGATTTCTTGATGTTGAAAAGCAAATGACAAAAGCAGTTCATGCTTAGTAACGTACTAATGGCTGAGATAGAGAAGTAAAGGGGAAATGAGAGAGAGGTGGAGAGGGAGAGAGACAGACGAGAGAGCAAGAGTAACAGAGAGACAGACAGAGAGAGAAAGAGACAGAGAGTCAAGCCAAAATGATTCAAGTGTGAAAGAGATGCAAGAAGAAGAAACACAAAAATAAAAGCAGAAAGCAGGAAATAGTCTCTTACTGCTTATTTGAGAGACTTGTGCAAAAACTGGAGAGTCACAACATTATGAATATTTCAAAGGAAGACGCTGATCCAAATAGATCCAGACATCCCAGCAAGTTCAAGAATGCTCCATTGTTGATGCCTAAGGGTCAGGACAGTGCAGTTGCAAAACCAGGCAATACATTAATCCATATAAATCTACACTATTGACGTACATGGAACCAAAAAAAAGCAAAGGATGCTTCATGAGATTACAAAGTTGTGACGATTCAATTTTCATGGATACTATTGACACAAAATCCACATTCTTGATTGTGCAGAAATATAATCTGCACAGCAAAACAAGATTAATCAACCTTGTGTGACAAGTGAGTTGCACAAACTATTTTCTGTGTCTGACAACACATGCAATTCAGAAAATATGTGATCAATTTTGCTGCCTTTTCAAAAGAAAATGGCTGCTCTGATATTTGGCTTCCTTCCTATGCAGTCAAAATGCTTTCACAAATTTTCCAATCTAAATGGATTGCTGGATACCTGCAATAAACTCAACTTTCAGCCTAAAGTAACGAAATAAAATTTACTGACTTAGAAACTGTTGTGCTTATTAATGTACCAATGCATCCACAGCATACACTAGTTTTATTGGTGTGGTAGGATCCAGACAGTATCATCCCAATGCACTTAAGACCCAAGGCATCATAGCTGATACAGACACACTCAGGCTTAGAAACAGAAAACCTACAGCACAATACAGGCCCATCAGCCCACAAAGATGTGCTGAATATGTCACTACCTTAGAAATTACTAGACTTCCCCATAGCCCTCTATTTTTCTAAGCTCCATGTACTTAGCTAAAAGTCTTTTAAAATACCCTATCGTATCTGCCTCCACCACATTGCCGGCAGCCTATTCCATGCACTCACAACTCTCTGAG
>JAUOBT010038909.1:0-11293 GCA_032362145.1 Hypanus berthalutzae
ATTTGCTTGCATCAACTAATTCTGTAGCACTGTGTAGATCATAAACCTTCTTGGAGAGCTCTCTGCCATCGAGAAAAATTGTTGCAAGGATTTTCCTCTTTGAAGCGTCCATCTGAAGCAAAAAGACAAAGGACAAAAAAAAGTTGTTTTTTGTGAACATAATGTGCTGGTGATTATGCAAACTCTGAATATTGCAAGTTTCTCAGTGCTTAAATAATTCATAACTTTGAGATAGAACTTAAAAGTCAAGTAATGATGCAAAATGAGTCCGACGGTACCTTTCAGCTTAAGGGAAAGAATATAACTTTAACCTAATGACCTTCATTTTGCTGGAAGGGTGAAAGCCAAAGACTAAAGAAAGAGAAAAAAGGGAGCATCTGGCAAATGTTGAAAGCTAAGGAAATGGGAGACCTGTCAAGAGAGATGCTTAAAAAAGTTAAGAAGGGAAAGAGGCATCATGAAATATCACCAGCAGATAGAATTACTGTAAAGTCAAAGGCACTTTAAACACATATTTAAGACAAAAAAACACTAGGGAAAGAGCAGAGTCTATTAGGGACAATAGGGAAAATGTGTGTGTAGAGTTAGAAGATAGAGTTGAGTTCCAAAATGAATATGTTTCATTGATATTCACAAAGACTTGGTGGTTGGAGAACTCAGAGAGGAGGAAGATAAAACTCGAGTCCAAGCCTCCATGAATAAAGAGGAGATACTCGATGGATCAGTGAGTTTTCAGATAGATAAATCCCAAGGTCCAGATGAGATTTAGCCAAGGCTGCTAAATCTTGGCATTCAATAAGTAGCCAGACAAGCACTTGAATCACCTAGGCATTGAAGTTTATGAAGCAAGCACTGGATACTGGATGGGTGTCCACTGGTCAGGGTAGATGTTTGTTTCTATGCCTCATGACTCGATGACATTATTAACTGTGCATTGTGAACATGCCAATAAATGGATAGTAAGAACCTACAATGAAATGGTCTTTCATATCTCACTTACTAGACTAGGATAGGGACTGATCATACATTTTTACATTTGGTGCTGGAAAAATATCCTGCCAAGCATTGCTTAAGGACATCAATTTTTTCTCTTTCCAGGCAGGTACGATGAGCACATGTTACATATCCCTTTTCCTCGCAAGTCTATTATTCCTGATTATAATTCTCATTTTCTCTTTATCCATCCCATCAATAACAGTTTGTGTAATGACTTTGCATGTCCAGATAGAGTTTGTGGACTTTGCAGCATTGGAAGATCTAGGATAGCAGTAGAAATGTAATGAGCATTTGACAATTTAAAAGGAGCCCAGATTTATTTCATAAAATTTCAGTTCCCCAGCACTTTTGAATGTTTTTCTCTGGACCAATAATTCAGAGATAATTGTACCAGGTAAGGAACTTATACTGGGTGCTACCACGCTGGAAAACCTCTGTGACACCAATCCTAAAATTGCCTTTGAATTCATCAACATTACCATCTTTTACTTCTGCATTCCTTAGTTGAAAGGAATAGGCAATCCCATCACTGGGGCATTAACATAATAAACTGAATCAGAGGATAAAGAATAAAGTTAATTGCTATGACGGGGAATCCAGAATATGGAACAGAACTGCAAAGATATAAAGATATTCAGGGGTTGACATCAGAAAGTATTTATCTACATTGAAAAGCAATCCGAATTCTCTCTCACAATAAGCTGTCGAGAGGAGCTCAGCTAAATACTGTGAAGTGAGATTGAGAGATTTTTGCTAGGCAAGGATATTAAAGGTTATAGAATCGAGGCAGGTAGATGAAATTAGGATGCAAATTCCCCACAATTTGATAGAATGGCATTACAGGCTTGAGGGATTGGATGACCTACTCCAGGTTCCTTCTGTTATATTATTGCAGGAAACTAACAATGCAATTACTTTACTTAAATAAACAGACTCTGCCCAGCATGCACAATGCGAAAAGGAAGGATTCAACACATAGAATTGTTGTGCAGATCAATATGACTGGATTAATTTGAAACATTTCAGAAGTTCTTAAATTGTATTTTCTTTCAACAGTTCCAAATGAAGAATAACCTCTTCTCAGGCTTCCAGCTAGGTACAGGTATCGATTTTAACCAACGCGTCAATGTCAAACTTCACTATCGTCATCAGGGATGATGGCTAGGCACTTCTAGTCCAGTGGTATATATTCCCTCATTGTCTGTTCCTCCTGATTTGTGCTAGATCCTTTTTCGATTCCATATGAAGTACAGAGAATGGTGCATAGCAAAATTTCTTGGAAATATGTCTCTAGATTTCTATGGAGGTAGCAAAATCAAACCAAGTCATGCCATGTGGTTTCACATTTAACAACTATTAAGGTGGAAGCTCAATTGTAACATAATTGTCCCACAGAAGTATAATCTTGCCACTACAAGCTTGTCACTACAAGATATAATTGAACATTAATGCATACGTACTATATTGCAAATATTCATATAGATTCATTGCAATTTACAGCAAAGAGGCCATTTGACCCATTATGCTGTACTTCCTCTCTGAAGGTTCAGTTATCGCCTTTTTTTTCTTATTACACTGAATTTTCATCTTCCTTTCTGTATAATTAACATAGGGGGAAGACATTTTGATATAAAGTAAGACCATGACTTAAATTGTCAAAAGCAAATTGTTAAATTAGCCAACTGAGTCAAAATTCTCAGTGAAATCAATTGTCCTTAATTTTAAGAAGATGGGTGGTTTGAGATAATTGCTAGATCTTTAGCAACCACTTGTATATGAGACAAATGCTTCACAATGAAACATGGCTATCAAACCCAATGAATATATTAGGCGCTGGTGTACCCAATCTTGACTCAAACCTTCCCTCACCAAATATGGAAAATAAGTTGCTCTCCGGAATAAATATAAGTTTTCTTCTTCCCAGTAGCACAATCATACCATCCCTGGTTCCATCTCAGGCTCAATCAGAAGCCTTTAGCTCCCGCCAGCAGAACCTTCATTCCCAGCCTCAGTTAGTACCTTTCTCCATTTGACACTGAAGCAACAGATATAGATGGTGTTATTGAATAAGAGAACAGAGGATACAGGGCAAAAACCAGAGGTATCAGAAGCAAATCCTAAGTGCAAGGCAACTGGAGTTAATTTGTTTTCTTTTTCCATGCAGCCGGTAAACATTATAATAGCATGTGGAAGTCGATGCATGTCAAATAGTAAATTAAAATTTTAAAAAACACCACAAATGCTGGATGCATGGATTATGTGTTCTGGATATTACAGTTCTATGAAAGGTTGTCTTTGCTAACTATTTTCCTTTTCATGAGTGCTGCCTGACCTGTTGGATTTTTCTAGCATTTTCTGTTTCTGATGTATGTTCATTGTTGCTTGAACCTAACCTTGCCATTTATTGGAAACTGCTGTCATTGTAATCATAAAGGAATTGTTTTGGACAAGAAGGTCTCCCGGTATGTGCGTCAGGAACCTACCAGTTATTCACTTGGGCACTGAATACATCAGGACACCCATAAATAGGCCTAAGATTTACGTCAAACTGCCAGTCTTACAAGCACTCCTTTTCAATGTTTGCTTTAACAAGGTTGCAGATTAGAAAAAGAAAAGCTGTATTTTTGGATCATTGTACCCATAACATTTCCTTCAATTTCATTTCCAAAATGAGAAAAAATAATATTCCATTTCCTCAAGTTTCCTGACCAGCCTCAATTTAATTCTAATAAAACACCATGAAACCTCACTATAAAGTATGTAGCTATTGATCCACTCTGCAAGTATTGCATTCAATGGAGTGAATCCTTAAACCTAATCCACAGCATGTATCAATATTTTTTTCTGACCTGTAGTCAAAAGATGGTTGCTGTTCTTCTCTCAAAATAACATTCCACAATTCCTAGTAATGTTTCAATAAATTATCATAACAAGTTACCTTTACAATGCCTAGAGGCAATTTTGTATACTACACTACACCAGGGTAGATGTCTACTGTACAATTTTTTACTTTTGAATGCTCCCTGAATCTTAACAATTGGGCTATTTTTGAACAGAGCTCAGCTAGAAAACCAAGGGCTCAGAGGGGAAAAAATGTTTTCTGTACAAAATGAACTGTTCATGTCAGTAATTGCTATTATAACTGACAACCTGAGATTTGTCATTTCCCGGTGTTAACGCAGGCCAGGTCTGCTCGTTTGCAGCTGATCTTGTCTTTTCCTGGACCATTTCCAGCACATTTGACTGATAAACACATTAAGGCTTTATTACAAAGTGGATGAAAAGTGTTCTGTCCTTCCAGACACAAGAGATTCTGCAGATACTGGAAATTTTGAGCACACAAAGCCCAGAATAAAGGTGTGGCCTCCTGTACGTCGGTAAGTCTATTGCAGATTTGGGAACTGTTTTGTTGAGCATTTTGCTGTGCCCACCACAAAAGGCAGGATCTCCGAGTGTCTATCCATTTCAGTTCAACTTCATGTTCTCATACTGATACACCAATGTTTGTCTCCTTTACTGCCATGATGAGGCCAAATTCAGAGTGGAGAAGCAATACATCATATTCTGTCTGAGCAGCCTCCAACCTGATAGCATGAACTTGGATTTCTCTAACTTCTGGTAATTTCTTCCCTTACCTACCCATCACCCTTCTTTGGTTCCTCTCCTCCTTTCTTTTCTTGCATATTCCGCTTCATCTTCAGCCCTTTACCTCTTCCACCTATCCACTTCTAGCTTCTTACTTCATCCCGAACCCTACCCTCCTTCCCCCTCATCTGTCAACAGTGAGCTTGTACTTCTTCCCTCCCAGCACCTTATTCTGGCTTCTGCCCCCTTCCTTTCTAATCCTAATGCAGGATCTTGACCTGAAACGTCAACTGTTTATTCTGTCCCATAGATGCTGCCTAACTTCCTGAGTGCTTCCAGCAATTTCTGCATTTTGCTCATTTTAAAGCCTCTTAAAGAGCTATTATAAATTCCAGACATCATTCAACTGAATCAGTTTGTCAGAGGAAGTCAAGGGAACAGAAACTAATGGGCTGCATTGTACCCAGGGTTACCCATAGCTAAGTTTACACTCATTATGAATAACAAGGTTGTGTTTGCCTATTCCAGCCCTGCAGTTTCTCTAAAAACATCTTTATTACATCTGCACCATGAAGTGGAAAAGTCCACAACTTGTGACTGGACTTGAAAGCATAGGCCCCATCATTCCTCCATGGACTGCTGATTGTCAGTGATAGTGAGAAACTGTTGAAGTACATTTACATAATTAATTAAATGATAATTTTTCAAAATACTACATTGATAACTGATGTCATTATGCTAGCTATACAAGCAAGAGTAGCATCTAGTGACCATCCAAATCTAACTGACTTGTTTCATTTAGAATGACTTCTCTACATTAAAAAGATACAACATAGAACATTACAGCATGGTACAGGCCCTTTGGCCTATGATGTGCCAACCTTTTGACCTACTCTTAAGGTCAACCTAATCCTTTCCTCCTGGACAGACTTCCATTTTTCTATCATCCATGTGTTTACCTAAGGTGTTGCAATCAAATTTTATAGAGGAGCTGTACTCATCAAAGTGCAGACATTTTCTATTTTTATGTGGCTTTCTGACCACGATCTTTCCAGCCAATTAGAAAATATTTTTATTCTGTCTACATTGCAATGTCTTGGGTTTTGTTTTATTGGAATAGGAAAAGAGATTATGGCCTCTTTTAATAATGCCGGACCATAAATATACTCATGGATAACAACATGGCCAATAACTAAGAAAAAGGAGATGGAGACTTAAGAGGACTTATCTTCTGCAATCTTGACTGTTACCAGGAGTTAACCATTCCCTTCCACCGTCAGATTTCTGAATAGAATGACCAAGCAATATGAATAAGTTTAATTTCCAGTGTCGGAGTGTGTATTCGTACTTGTCACAAAATATTGGCATTTTTACACTCAATTCTTTTAAAATTGAGCCATTATCTATTTACTTATGATGATTGCTCAGAATGCTTAATATTGTACATTTTAAAACATTTTTATAATTTTTTTTCAGAAATGGAATGCAAGGAAAATTTTGTTTACAAGGCTTGTGTCCAGAAATCTGATGATTATTGTGAGGATAAGTAAGTATGGGATATTTTTGTTTTATAGTTTAATTGGATTGCAGTTACTGTTTTACATTGCCCTCTGGAATAAATAAATAATTTTCGAACATACCCTTCTCTGCAGAAGTTTGTTACAGCTTGCAATTTAGCTGCCAAATGAGCAAATAGGTCACCTGCCATATGGCTTGATATAGCAATATCATCTTTCACCCTTAACAAGCAAAACCTGGAGGCCACAAATTAAGGAAATCCTGAGGAAATTCAAGTCCGACAAATAGTTAATTTGCCAAAAATAAAATTTAAAGCTATTTTAAATCCACTTACTCCTGGTGCTAAATTCTTTAATCATGCAAACTCATAAAACAACACAGTGGTGTTTGTCACTTGACTGGACAATATGATTAATGTTCCTGATACTGAACCACTTGGTCCTATGTCAGTGATTGGAGCAGAAATTCACAGTATATTTAAATTAATTCGCATCAATGATTGAAATCGTACTTTGCACAGAGGAAGATGGTTGTTGTAGTTACAAATCAGTCAGCTCAACTGGAGGACATGATGTAGGAATTCATCTGGATAAATTCTAGCCTAGACATGTTCAGCTGCTTCATCAATTACCTTACTTACACCATAAGTTCATTACTGCTTTGCAATAATGGGACAAAAGTAATCCTTCCATGTGTCATTGTAATGATAAATCTGATCTAGCTTAAGCAATCTGCTGACAGATGTCGAGTTTGAGTTTTGACAGGATCTCTGAATTCTAAACATCATTTGAAAATTCTGAAAGTTGCAAGTGATTGCCCTTAACATTGCGACAGCACTCAATTAATTATGGCACCATGGAGCAAGGCACTGACTTGGTAAATTTTTGTAGTTGACCCATGCCCCAACATCCCAAAAATATTCCACCTTTGAGAAGGCATAATTAGGAAGTTTGTTAGAATGCTCTCAACTTTCCTGAATAACTGAACTATAAAAGCTTCTTAATGTATGAGTGTTACTACATCTACATGACTGTTGTTTGAGCAATTTATAAAATGCACTGCAGTAACTGATCTAAGTAAATCAACAACAAAACTGACAACTTCTGCGCCAAAGACGAGCAACAGGTGTATGGGATCACCATGTTTTCCTCCAAGTCACATGCTATCTTCTCTTGGAAATGGATCACCATTAATGATTATAATTCTGGAACTCCACATAACCACACTTTGGCAGTACTATACCCGCAGCATTACAGTAGTTGAAGAAGGTGGTCCCCACCATCTTCTCAAAGGTAGTTGCTGCAGATCACATGAGTAGAGGATGCCTGACTTCCATTACCTTGTTAAAGGATCAGTAACAGCAAGAAGTAGTCTAGCAGATAACAAATAATGGAAGTGTGCAGGCAGTCATTCAGGTCCAAGTGTATACCACTGAAAAACCCCAGAATAATCTGCAGACTTGGAGAAAATTAGTCTTTATTATTTATGTAATTCTCCTTGAAAAAAATACACATTGGAATCTATGGTGAAAAGGGATTAGGTAAAACTTCTGGCTAACACTGGTGGAAGGTGATATGTGGGGTTTCTAGCTACTTCATCCAGAGGGACACTGCAAGAATATTTTGTACTATTCCTCTGAATCTGCGGTGGGATTGGTGTAAGAATGTAGCCAATCTTCTGGCAAACTGCTGGGATAAAGTTGTAGAAATATTTTGCGAAAATTAACAACTTCTTCTGAATATAAACACTTTGCATTCTGTTTTTTAGTGCAATAATAAGCGGAGAAGATCTACTTTCTTATGAAGAAGGCTGTTACTGCCCAACTGGAATGGTGAGATCTGAAGACAAGACGAAATGTGTTTCATCATGTAAGCTCAGAGTTAATAACAGATAATTTTGATTATTGTATCAATTAAAGTCACAGTACTCACAAATCCTTTTCCCTGAAAAACAGGTTGTCGGGACAAGGATGGAAACCGAAGACCGGTAGGAATTCAGAATTTGATATTCCCTTTTTGTAAAAAGTGCTTCATAAGAACATAAAGTACATTAATTAACAGTGGCATTTGTAGCTTTCACAACTTTCAAGGACTCTCCATCTCATGTTCTCAATATTTATTGTTTATTTATTTTTTGTTGTTATTATTATTTCTTATTTTTCTTTTGTATCTGCAAGATTTTGACATTTGCACACTAATTGTCTGCCTTGTTGAATGTGGTCTTTCATTAATTCTATTAGAGTTATTGGATTTATTGAGTATGACTGCAAGAAAACAAATTCTCAGGCTGTATATGGTGACTTTGATTATAAATTTACTTTGATCTTTGAATTTTTCAAACGGAAAACACAGTTTGTTTTTCACTCCATCTTTCCTACTGATACAACTTTGTTGAAACAGTTTGATGAGACAGATAAATGATGTGCAATAGAAATTCAGCTCAAATCAGTCCCTTGCCTTCCAAGTCATAAAACTTCATTATATTTTTGGATTAGTAAAATTGTGATCATAAATTTGAACCAAATGATTGACTGTATTAATTTGTGTACTGGATTGCAAGAAATAACTAACAGAAGTAGTTGTTGTAAAACATTAATGGCAGCTTCCAGATTTGTTATTAACAAATTAAGAAGTAAACATTAGTTTTCTGGAACATCAATAACTACCTATTAGCAAACAAGAATCTATGTTGAGAATTTCAGAGCATTTCTCCCTAAATTTTGGTTGTAATTTCAGTAGCAATCCCAAGTAAATTGGTATAAATGGTTACTTACAAAGCTTTTTGATGGAACTATTGATCTCTTGTTGTAATACTCCTGCAAAATTCCATGCTGATACTTACAATCAATTACATTTCTGAATCGACAACTTTATGGTTAATAAATCCAATTCTTACATGTCCATGTAACCAGGATATTGCCCCCAAATATTCAGTGATTTACGTATTCCCAATTCTTTTAACAGAAAATTACCAGAAGGATTGGATATTAGGAAAGGATTCTGGAAAGGGAAACCTTGGTCATGCAGGAAGGTGAAAAGTTTCATCCCACCTTCTATATCTCTGAAAAGATGCAAATGAAAGCAAGCTGGACTCAAAACTACAGCCCCACAAGTACATGCAATATTACAGTGTCAACATGCTAGCTGAGATGAGGCACACTAAGAAATGGTTGTGGTACTAGGATCGCAGCCTTGGACAATCTTTAAACACAGTTTCTTCTCAAAGAGCTTGCAACCTTTTCAGTATTTTAACATCCAAGTTTCACTAGTAGCAAAGGAGTTGAATGAAAGGGACTTGCCCTTCACATTACAATCTTGTATGTGTCGGCCAGGGCAGCTCCGTGGAAATGAATGGCACATTATATTTAAACAACATACTTGTTAGCAATGCCAGTCATGGAATTTCTGTCACTGCCCATTTGATTCAAGAAATGTTAATATAAATATTTTTCTGAAGTCTGTGAAGCCAGTTGAATGTACTTATTTTGTTTCTTTCTTTCCAAGTTAAATAACGTCTGGAAGGATGAGAATAATAATTGCACTTTCCACAATTGCACTAGAAAGGGCATTTTAACAACTGAAAAGACATGTCCCTTCAAGGCTCCTTGCAAAGAGGTTTGTACATTAGTTGTTACATTTGTTAGCTTCTTTACCCTAAGGGTTGTTAACTAGGTAGATATGGTGAAATGAAAAGTCAATTGTTTAACTGAAAGTAATAATCATTGCAAAGCAAATCATTTGATGAATAAACCTAGGATAATAACATAGTCAAGGAACCTTAACTACAAAAAAAATTGAATAGATACCAATGTGCTTTATTTTATTCTTTTAACATCAAAAACATTTTATGTATTAGGTATAAGTATGTTGTTAAGCTTAATATGTTGGCAGAAACACTGGCTAAGTTATGGTCAACACTTAAACAGAAATAATGCCACATTTCCTGTTTATATTTGCCTTTACTTGACTTCTAACTCACTTCCCTCAACACCATTTTAAGAGGCTTCTCTCTCCCTCTGCATCTACACCTTTCTTTATTTTCTGTGCCACACTTTGTCACATTTTCAGTTTATCTCCCATTCCCTCCCACAGCAGAAATGTACTCAGCCTAATGTGTTCCAATTTACATATGTATTATAGTTTAAGCCATCAGCATAACTCCAGGATAAAACAAATAAAGACTGGTAGCAGCAGATTGACATGCTAACTGAATATTGGATAGAATAGAATAATCTTCCATGGCAGAAGGCCATCCATGCTGGAAGATGGCTGTCATTAACCTCAACAACTGAAATAGGCTAATGTTATAACATTTACGGCAAGAAAAATACAAAATTGAGGGTTTAGATATTCAGAAACAAGTTGCTAACTAACAGATCCAAGGAAATTATAATGGTTCTGCCACCTATGAATATAATTTGAGAATGCTGTGTTGTAAATTGAGGTATTTCTGAAAGACTTGTTAACACATAAGCAGATACCTTACTTTTTTAATTCACAATTTAACAAATGACCAAATTGAGATTCCTAAATAATCAAAATCTAACAATAAGTAAATACATAGATCATTACTATATTAACACTGACCGTTTATTCTCATTGTTCAGTCTGACAAGATATGGGATGACGACTACTGCTGCTACACGTGTGCTCCAAGTAAGCATTCAATTATTAACAAAACGCTTACATTTATACAACATTGTATGAATGATCAATCAAATCTAACTTTCCTAACTAGATCCAATTTTGAATCAGCTCAAGGAATAGAACTTTCACTTCAGTGACAAATAATTAATTATGCTTGCTTTTTCTCTATCCTAATACCGGGATCTTCTGTAACATTATTAATGATCATCAGGAGCAAAACACCCAGTTGGTATTCATATTCCCAGCTCTGATGCACCATAGAAGCTCTGTTACAATCTTTGGCTTACATGGTAAATCAGAGAGTTGCTTTGCTATGTCCCCCCTCTCGCTGTGAAATGGAGACATCGCTCTCTCCCTTATTAGAGAGAGAGAGAGATCCTGTGGTATGTTGAATACTGGGTGAACTAGTAGTCTTTGGGGTACTGCAAGTCTGTGTCTTTATTGATGCTTTGCTACATGCTTGAGTATTCAGTAGGGGGTGCCGTTGCTTTTTTGTGGTTGGTGGGGGGGGATCATTGCTTTGCTGCTGCTTGAGCATGGGAGGGTGG
>JAUOBT010039114.1:0-16678 GCA_032362145.1 Hypanus berthalutzae
CGAACTTCCGATCACGAGACCAACGCCTTAACCACTTGGCCACTTGCCAACACATTATGATTTTAGCTTTACACATCTGGATATATAAGACCATAAAATCATAAAATATAGGAACAGAATTAGGCTATTAGGCCCATCAAGTCTGCTCTGCCATCTCATTATAGCTGATCCAATTTTCCTCTTGGGCCCAATCTCCTGCCTTCTCCCTGAATTCCTTCGTGCCCCAACCAATCAAGATCCTATCAACTTCTGCCTTATATATACATAAAGACTTAGTCTCCACAGCTGCCCTTGGCAAAGAATTACACAGATTTAACACTCTCTGGCTAAAGAAATTCCTCCTTATTTCTGTTCTAAACGTACGCCTCTCTTCTGAGGCTCTGTCAATGTTGTGAACCTCCTCTGAACCCTCTCTAGATTCAGCACATCCTTTCCAAGATAACAGACCCAAAACTGCTTGCAGTACTCCAACTTAGTGCTTTATAAAGTCTCAACATTACATCCTTGCTTTTATATTTTAGTCTTCCTGAAATTAATGCTAACATTGCATTTGCCTTCCTCACCATTGACTCATCCTGCTAATTAACCTTTGAGGAATCCTGCACAAGGACTCTCAAAACCCTTTGTACCTCAGTATGTATTTTCTCTCCATTTTAGAAAATAGTCTACCCTTTTACTTCTTCCACTAAAGTGCATCACCATACAATTCCTGACACTGTATTCCATCTGCCATTTCTGTGCCCATTCTCTTAATCTAAGTCCTTCTGTTACTTCTCTACTTCTCAAAACTACCTGCCCCTCCACCTATCTGCATATCATCTGCAAACTTTGCAACAAATCTGCTAATTCTATCATCCAAATCATTGGCATATAACGTAAAAAGAATCAGTCCCAACATAGACCCCTGTGGAACACCACTAATCACCAACAGCCAACCAGATGAGGCTCCCTTTATTCCCACTGTTTGCCTCCTACCAATCAGCTACTGTTTTGTCCATGCTAGAATCTTTCCATAATGCCATAGGCCCACAGCTCATTAAGCCACCCATTTGTGTGGCACCTTACCAAAGGCCTGAAAATCCAAGTAAACAGCATTAACTGATTCTCCTTCAAAAAATTTCAATAGATTTTTCAGGCCAAATTTTCATTTGAAAAACCATGCTGACCATGGCCTATTTTATCATGTGACTCCAAGTACCCTGAGACCTCATCCTTAATAATTGACTCCAACATCTTCCCAAAGACTAAGGTCAGACTAATTGGCTTATAGTTAGTTTCCTTTGCCTCTCTCTCTCTTCTTGAGTTGAATGACATTTCCAGTCTACCAGAACAATTCCAGAATCTAATGATTCTTCAAAGGTTATTACTAATGCCTCAATGATCCGTTCAGCCACCTCTTTCAGAACCCTAGGGTGTAAACCATCTTCTCCAGGTGACTTATCTTTCAGGTTCCCAAGAACCTTCTCTCCGGTCATGGTAACTTTACACAGTTCATGATCCCTAACACCTGGAACTTACACCATATTGCTAGTGTCTTTCACAGTACAAAATAATTATTCAGTTTTTCTTCCATTTTGTTGTCCCACGTTATTACCCATCCAGCATCATTTTCCAGCTGCCCAATATCCATTCTCGCCTCCTTTTTACGCTTTATGTTTCTGGAGGAAAAACTTTTGGAATTTTCTTTAATATTATTGGCTAGCTTTCTTTTATATTCTTTCTTTACCTTTTTAATAACTTTTTTAGTTGCCTTTTGGCTTTTAAAAGCTTCCTAAGTCTCTAACTTCCCACTAGTTTTTGCTCTATTATATAACCTCTCTTTGGCTTTTCTGTTGGCTTTGAATTCTCTTGTGTCATCTTTCACTTAGAATACTTCTTCTGTTAGGGGATGTATATATCCCTTGCCTTCCAAATTGCTTCCAATAATTCCAGCCATTCCTGCTCTGCCATCATCCCTGCTAGTGTTCTTTTCCAATCAAGTCTGGCCAATTCCTCTCTCATGCCTCTGGAATTCCCTTTACTTCACTGATATATCTGGCTTTAGCTTCTCATGTTTTACCAGCAGAGCCACGCTGCCCCCTCTGCCTTCCTGCCTATTCTTTCGACACACTACCTATCCTTGGACATTAAGCTTTTAGCTGTAATCTCCTTTCGGCCACAACTCAGTCCCACCTTCCCTGGAAGAGAGCCCAGTGATCCAAAAATCTTATGCCCTGCCTTCCACACCAACTCCTTAGCCACGTTTGAACTGCATCATCTCCATAGTTCTGGCCTCGCTAGCACATGGACGTGGACCATGATTTCTGGCTGTTCACCCTCCCACTTAAGAATGCTGAGGACTCGATCCCAGTTATCCCGGACATTGACACCGGGAGGCAACCTACCCTCCGGGAATCTCGTTCTTGCCCAGAGAACCTCCTGGCCGTTCCCCTAACGAACGAATCCCCTTATCACCGACATCACAAAGGCGGACTCAATGCCAGAAACCCGACCACTATGACTTTCCTCCGCTACGTAACGATACACACCAACCTCAATTTGTGGCTTAAATTGTGCAGTGGTGAGAAGACACGCGCTCAGACTCTGATACTGGGGTTGCTAAAGCTAAACCATCAGTCTATAGTCTTAATTGAATACATTTGTTGAATGGCACCGGAGAGTTTCTGCATTCCATGGAAACACTTCCTGCATCGCCGGAGAATGGAGATTCGTGCTTTGAGACAATTAGATAGAAAAGGGGCCTTTAATTACTTTTGTATCGTAATCCGCGGCTAAAGATATGGTCAAATCATTTTAAAAGACTAGTTTTCGAGCGAGTAATTACTTCTAATAGAATTCATAGGATGCGCTTCGGAAAGATTAAATGCGTCATTCATTGGTACTTGTCTTCCAATAAAGGGTGCAGGATCCTAAGATATCATTTGCAGTATTCCGAGGAACAGCTGTAACCAGAAGAATTGCAAAAGAAATGTCTAGTCTGTTTATAAAACGGAGCACAGGTGACAAGGAGTGATGATACAGATTGTTGGCATAGCCGGTATGTTCCGTGCTTCGCTCTGAGATCTGAATAAATTCGCAGTCAACTGCACCCAAGTTCCAGTCTCCGTCTGATATGCCTCCACATCATTCTTAGAACCGAAGGTGAAGGGTGTTCTTATTAAACAGAGTTAATTTATACGTTTCCAAATACCCTAAGGTACCACTGCTGTCAGGGGATTGAGCGGTGTCCGCCTGCAACAAGCTATGCAAACATCCCTCCGAAGGGTCGAGATTCCTTGTACACAGCTGGGATGAAAGAAGGACTCGGGCTTGTAACATCAGTCCTGAAATATTGACCTTGTTTCTCTCTTCGCAAATGTTGCCTAAACCTGATGATTATTTCCTACATTCTCCGTGTCGACAGTGTTTCAGATTCTCAGCGTCTGTGGTGTCTTACTTTAGGATCACAACGAGGTTAAATGGGGTGGAATGGTCTTCACAATACTGGTAACATATGTACTCTCACCATACCCTTCAATAAACTATCTTTAACTTTATTCTCCAACATGAAAGCGTTCCTTGGAGTTCCCAACGGGGAGTCCATAGACTCCTCGGTTGATGGTAGGGGTCTATGGTTCAAAAAAGGTTGGGAGCTTCTGGTGTAGCGTGCCCATTGCCTTCCAGTTGGGCAAGCCTGGATTTTGATACTGTTATTCCTGTATTCCAATCTCTCCACAGTCGCAGTCATAAAGATACCCTGTTTATGACCTTTACAGGCGCACGACTTTGCTAGTGCTTGCATGCCAGACATCAATAAATGAAATTCCCTGTCTCAGCTTCCCCTTTAACATGGTAAAACCATAGTCTGTCGCCTCACCCAAATTATTCCATTGTTCGAAGGAATAATTCCAAACATAATCAAGGACTGTTATGACAAACTCATTTTGTAGCACACCTAGCTGGTAAAGTAAAGCGGAACATTGGGAGAAATGACACATCCCACATGAAGATAGGGGGATGTGAAGGCCGAATGAAAATAAGAGAGAAAAAATAAATTGTTATAGCTGAGAAAAATCCAAATATTACGTGCCTTCTTGTTTTACAAAATGAACACAAAATAAATAAAATATTGTTTTCGTTCCCTGAATTTCACGTTGTGACGTTTAACAGTTTAATTATTCATATTTTACATAATTTTTTGCAATTGTTTTGCGAACGTAAAATAAATTGAAAAAGTATCATTTAAAACCTGGAAACGTGAGAGATTTTTAGTCGGTGACTTTAATACTACAAGTTAATAAAGAGAGATTAATTCCAACTGAATAAGAAATATATATGTGTGTGTGTGTGTGTGTGTGTGTGTGTGTGTGTGTGTGTGTGTGTAGAGAGAGAGAGCGAGAGAGAGAGATCACGATTTTTCCCATAGGTGTGACAAAAAAAGAACGGCTTATCGTAACATAAAATCTTCTTGTTTTGGGTGCTATCCTATAGTTGCCAGTAACTGCTAACATCAGTCTTGTTAACGGAAGCTAATCTGATAGATGGAGTGTTTGCTTTTGCTTTGATAACACAATTTCTGTTATATTAAACATCCTTAGAAAGTCAGCTTCAGTGTTTTGTCAAGGTTATTGATACATGCAATGCTTGAATCAAAAATATTAGATTGCTAATGGAGTTAAATTAAGAGCAATTTTAAGTATAAGTTTCAGATAGAAATTACTACTAACAGATAATAGACTCACACGACACATTAAGACAGTAAACTGAATCCCAATACAGTACACCACTCTCTTGTGAAATTAGTAATTGCAAATCATCGTGCAAATTTGTGATTACTATGTTATAACACGGTTAAGTACTTTAAGCATTCACTGATTTAATTACTAAAATAATTAATGTCTATATTGTACTTTAATTGTAGTCCTAATCCTTAATTCAGCAATTATTATGCAAATTGCAGGTGGAGAATCAAGTACTTGGTACTTTTATATTTTGACTTGTTACCAAGGTAGCTTTATCATTTCATTTGAACATCCAAAAGAGCTTTCTTATTTTTTTCAGCAATTTAATCACAGTTATTGAAAGAAGTTCTCACGAAATGACCGACTCCTTACCATCTGTTACACAGAAACGAAATAAAATGCGAAACACTGACGTCGGTTAAGGCGCATGGTCACATTATGACTTATATCTGAGAAATGATTTAAGAACTCAGGCGATATGTAAATATACTGTGGATCTTGACAGCTCTGAACTCAAAGATCGATTCTTTAATTCATTTCGTCACACTGAAAGAGGGCTCGTTCATCTTCGAATTTCCGGAAGGCTGTTTTTGAACCAGTGAAAAGCCTGCACAGTATCGACCCAACCGTTCAGGGTATAAATTGCACTGCATTTACTGGACTTTCATTGAGACCGAGGGTTTGGAGCGCAGACGGTCAAACTACACCTTGGTGAAGATCATCCTTGTCCATCTTCTCAGAACTGCCGCTGTTTATCGGCAGCTATTCAGATCCAGTCGGGGAAGGATCGAGAGATCTCGGTGATTTCCGGGATCGGACGGAAAAGCACGAGTTGGACCGGGACTGGCTGGTGGACACACGCTGAGGCAAGAGAGGAGAGCAGAGATTCAGTTCCCACCGCCGTCCCTTGAACTCGCTCTACTGGTCCTTCGCGGCTGCAGCTCCACACAGCCGGAGCCGTAGTGACTACCACCCTCCCCGCTTCCGAGATGAAAAGTCACCGCCTGCTTGCACTGACTGCAGTCCTCCTGATTTTGGCAGAAGTATTTTGCGAAGAGATCTCTCCAAGTGAAGACACATCGCTTTGGCTTGCCAACGATCAAAGTCAGGTAATATTGGAAAGTCATTATTTGCGACGAGGGAAGGGAGAAAAGCGAATCTGCGTTTATAACAGACAGCCGATTTGTTTTTAATACCTCCAAGTATTTGTGATGTATGATGGTCACTTGTGGGACCAGTTTTCAAAATAGTTTAGTGTCAAAATGTGGTCCCAAAATATTCTATCATAGATGAGAATGCCAGTTGCAATAAAATAACGATAAATAAGAAATAAGACATATTCATTGCTGTGTAAGTCACAGGGGTTTCATCAAACTTGGATCAGAAAATGGGTGATGACTGTAAGGAGATTTTATGAAAGCGGATTTCGAATTGGATACTTGGGAAGGAGTAGTCAGATGCGGATGTTTGTATGCGAACAATTCACTTGCAGTTCCCCTTTTGGAGTTAAATCTGCGAAAGCATGAAAGGAGAGCTGTGTAAATCCGCACTTTATTCTCTTATGGAGTCGTAAGACGGCATGTTTAAACAGCATGTTTTCACGCCCTTCGGCCCAACTCGACCGTACTGACTGTGTTGCCCAACGTCACGTTCCAATTCCAGTTTCTAGTTCCAATCCCTAGCTAGGTACCAGAACTTTATAAGAAAATACTTATACTCCAGACCAGCTTCGACTGCAACAAGTTGTCGAAGCGGAGGGTCAAGGATATAATATAGGAGATGTTCCAGTAACTCTGCGGAATTTTAAATATATGCGAATTGACAGTGATTGGAAATCAAGTATTGTATATCAGAGCAACAGGCTGCGGTTAACTTTGACGGAGGTATCAGCAAACAGCGCGACTTCCCAGCATATTTTTAAAAAATCATGCCGATAACAGAAAACTAAACTTTTTTAAAATCAGAAATTGCTGGAAGCTCTCAGTGAGGCAGTACCTGTGGAGAAACTAGGATCCCCTTCTCGGGGATTTTAATCAGAATCTGTATAGAATTATTGGTAGACCTTGACTGATCAAATGAGTGTGGCGGTAGGCAATCTGTTTGCGCTTTATTGCGTGGGATCCGGGGTGGGGGGGGGGATGTTCTGTCCCTTTAGATAATAGAGTCGGTCAGTATTCAAAGCGTTTATTCCTCTTATAACTTAATTTAGAGATGGCACTTTGATCGAAGAAGCAGCGCTTGGAGGTGAACGGAGCAGCGCTAAGACAACACGAAAGTGCTTGGCCATTTTCAACTAAATTGCTTTCTTTTAACAAAGCGCACTCCTGAGATAGCCCCTTAAAAGTCAAAGACTAGGAGCACATAGCGGAAACTAGGTTTAATGTTCCTATTCAGTTTGTTTTCTCCTTGCTTGTCCTGATGCTCCTGTCCGATAGAGAGCGCTGCCAAACAGGTGATAAAATCCAGGCCGGCTCCTCACGCTCTCCAACACGGTTTGATTTCAGGAAAGGCAACTGAATGAGAACTCTGTTCGGGATCTCCTGCGCCGAATGGTCAGGAAACCGCGACCTGGGAAGTTCTACGCCTTAATGGGAAGGCGATCACTAGGTAAAGTGTTATTTTTCATTGCCGTATTGCGAGGTAAACTACATTTATGTCGACCTATAAGCCACGATAATGGCATTTAACGCAAAGAAACCTGATTTTATGGACTAAAGAAATCTATTGGGAATATTCAATTGGGCGAATATAACAAAAGAGTGACTTATATCGGGGACGGCACGGCAGTGTTGTGGTTAGCACAACGTTTTACAGTACAGGCGAATCGGTCATTGTAAGTTGTCCTGTGGTTAGGTTGAATTTACAGTGTAGCAGCGGTTCGAAGGGCCGAACGCGCCGACTACCTGCTGTATCTCAATAAGATGTCTCACGGGAAGGTCCTGGTTTGGTTACCTTGAACATTTGGAGAGACCTAGTCTGACTAGGGATAATCAGCATGGCTTTGTCAAGGGCGAGTCGTGCCTTACGTGTCTGATTAAATTCTTTGAGGATGTAGCAAGACACATTGATGAAGGTAGAGCAGTGGATGTAATGTATATAGATTTCAGTAAGGCATTTGATAAAGTTCCCATGCCAGGCGCATTCAGAAAGCAAGGAGGCATGGGATCCAAGCAGACCTTGCTTTGTGGATCCAGAATTGGCTTGCCCACAGAATCTCTGGTGGCAAACTCATAAACTATCTCTATGAAAATGTACAAGGTTAATGAACAAAGCCATGCCCTTGCCAATGAGTGCAAACCAGGCTATTGAAATATGTTGATACACCAAAGAAGAACATGTTTTTGCTTCAGATATAAAACAATATATCTCATTTAGTAATTTACTGTTCTCATGTGTAGATGTTCCTAATGGCTGTATTAACCAAATTTGTTTAATATCTCTATCAGAGAATTGAAGCCAGTGTGAATGAAAATCACTATAATTATCTGATTTGACCTTGTGGGAAATGATTTACAGCCACTGCGTGAAGTAATTTTAAAAGTAGATTGTATAACATTAGTTAAAATTTGGTCTCCAAGGTGTCAGCAATAATAACTCAGTCAAGAGGAAGCAAAGTTTAGATTTATTCTAAGATAATGGATGTAATTTATGAGTCAGTCAACAATATTGAAAGGGAATAATGCTTGAAATAATTCACCTATTATTTGTACACATGAATCGGGGATGCATTGTGAGAACAAATTTATTATTAGCACGGCACGGACTAGGAGGGCCAAGATGGCCTGTTTCAGTGCTGTGATTGTTATATGGTTATATGGTTATGGTTATTAGATAAAATCATTCCAGAAGATGAACAACTCAATCTGAGAAAATGCTTCCTATTGTTTGGAAGTTTGTTGGAAAAGTAAAGTATTTGTTTTTTTCTCTTTTCCAGGAAGCAAGCCAATGAGTCAAAAACGTAAGTTTTGAAAAATAGTCTAACTTCTGAGATTTTCAGTAATGCCCAGTAGATTCTGCAAAACAGTTACTTTTACTCCGTTGTAATTTATTGATCTACATTCAACATTAGGATCATAGTTTTCTAATATTCATTGCAGAAACAAGATGATCTACCAGCTCTTTAGTTTATGATGCTGTATCCTTAATGTTTAAAATTGTACTGAAGGAAATGCAGAAGTTTGCTGAGAACTAAAATAGCCCAAAGCTTATGATGTTACAGCTCATTTTTCAAATGGAATGTTTTTATGGCTATAAAACAGTATAAACCAGCAGCTATTCTCTAGTACTTGTAAATGTAACTGTTTATTTGTACTGATCTGGACCTTTCAGCAATTCTTTTCCAACATGAGCTTTTGGCTTCAGAAGTTTTCAAGACGGTGAATTCAGTCTTAACAATAATAACAATGCCTAAATCTACTACAATGCTTCCTTAGACCATATCCATAATAGTCATATCCCCCGCCCATCTTCCTCATATTCGTGCGCTTATCTAAACATCTCATAACAGTCTCTCATGTATTTGCCTCTATCACAATAGCAGGTAGTGCATTCCAGGCATCCACCACTCTCTGAGCAAAAAACGTACCCCTCACGTCCCCATTGAACCTACCCCCCTCACCTTCAATGGATGCCCTATGGTATTAGACATTTCTACCCTGGGACAAAGATACCCCCTATTTACTCCATGTGTGCCTCTCATAACCTTATAAACCTCTACCAGATTTCCCCTCAGCCTCCACTGCTCCAGAGAACACAACCCAAGTATATCCAGTCTCTCGTGATAACACATGTCCTTTAACCCAGGCAGCATCCCGGTAAACCTCTTCTGCATTCACTCCAAATCCTCAGCTTCCTTCCTGTGATGGGGTGACCAGAACTGTACGCAAAACTCCAGATGTGACCTACAAAGTTGCAACATAACCTCTTGACTTTCGTACTCATTGCCTCGAATAATAAAATCAAGTTTTCTTAACCACCCTAACGACCTATGTAGCCACTTTCAAGCAGTTATGAACTTGGACTTCAAGATCTCTCTGCTCAGCAACACTGTTAAGGATCTTGCCCCCAGCAGTGTACTGTCTCCTTGCATTTGCCCCACCAAGGTGCTGGGTTAAACTCATCTGCCATTTCTCTGCCCGTATCTGCAATTGATCTATATTGCGCTGTATTCTTTGCCATTCTTCTACACTATCCACAATTCCACCGATATTGGTATCATCTGAAAACTTACTAACCCACCCATGTCCACTTTCATTCAGGTCATTTATAAACATCACCAACAGCAGAGGTCCCAGCGCAGATCACTGCAGATCATCACTAATTACAGGCCTCCAGTTCAAATAAGTTCCTTCAACCACAACATTCTGTCTTCTACATGAGCAAGCCAATTCTGAATCCTAACAGTCAGTTTGCTGCAGACCCCCATGCACCCTAAGTATCATATGCAATTCTCTTCTTTGTGCCTTGGTCAATAAAGGGAAATATCCTATTTGTTTTTTTTAATCTACAGTATATCCCTGCCTACTTTCTGGGATGTGTGGGCACTTAGCATAGCCCTCTCATCTTCCCATTCATGGGAATAACTTTCTGTTCAAGATGTCGTTCAACAAAAGGGTCCAGTATCTCTAACATCATCTCTGAATGCATTCCATTGTTTTCTCACTGTGTGGCGCAGAATGGATGTGGAAAATAATCTTAAATGTCAAGTTTTACGTAGCATAATAATCGTTGCTCACTCAAGTAAATATGGCACATATTTCTCATTCAATTATTATTTGGTTAGTCAAGAAAAATAAACTGCATTGTTATAAATAAGAGACTTTTGATAACAATAAACATTATAGAATCTATAATAGAAATTGATAGACACAGTATTTATAATTTATTTCACAGGAATTAAGTTAGAGAGGTTTGTTGGACTTATGGGAAAACGCTCATCAGCTGTTGGTAAGTAGAGCATGAAAAATATCTAGTTAAGGAATTAAATACTTTTAATATTTGGATCAAATGAGCGGATAACTTTAATTACTTTTCACTGTTCTTTTCCTTCTACAGGTTCCCCTTCTGAGTACAAAGTTGTACAAGATTTTGTCCAAGGGCATTAATAAACCATGAAGAGTGAAATAAATTGGTCAGCAATTATTTTAATTTGCTAGCAGGTGTCAATAATATTGTATCCTTCACTAGTGAGAATTGATTATTAAAGGAAATAGTTGTTATGTCTTCCCCCAACTATAGTTATTTTACTGCCATATTTAGTAATATGTAGCCAAACATTGTAATTGTCCAGTTAAAAGTGTAATAAGAAAATTTTGATAACACTCAGCTGTGTCAATGTTAACTGGGGAAATGAATAGCCCCTTAATTAATGTACTATAATTTTGTACTGTCTGTGATAAAATAATCATTATTCATAAAATGATGCTTGTCCATAAGATGCTAACATAATAATCATTTCATTTTTAACATTAAATGATTGGTATAAAACAAAGCTATTTTTGCTTCAATACATATTATTAAAATTTGTATTTAATGTGACTTTATTTCAAAAATAATAAATGTATTTAATGCAACAAAGCATTCATATAGTTGTAGCATATATCTGAGTACGCTTGCCAGAATTGTGTAACTAAATAAAAAGTAAAGGCATTTCTCTTTATTCCCATAACTGAGTCTGGCATTAATGCAGTGTCAGTCACATCCTCTGGCTGTTCCGAGGGAACAAAATAAATGATGTATAAGGTGGTATTAACCAATAAAGTGGTAGTAATGTCTTCAGGCATTAATCTATTCCTCCATTATTTCTTCTGATGACTTACATTTGTTTTCGAGAACAATATGAGTCTAGGCTTTATGATCAACAAGAAAAAGGTACAGAATTAGACAATAGTAACAAGTTTTATTTTTTTCTTGTCATGTAATACAGTTAATTGAAACATTAAGACATGCTTGAGGAACATTAGAGTAGATATAGAGTCATGAGAGAGGATATGAAGAGGACTGATCATAGGCTGAGTTGAAGAGATCAATTTTAAAGACAGCTTTGATGACAGCAATGAAGATGCAGACAGAAATACTTAAAGCTTTTCCAAGATTACTGGATGGAAGCAATAATCAGAACACTGGACAGGAAGCAAAAGTCAGAACAATGAAGTATTTCAATGAGAAGTTAGATTTGGAATAATTTGCAGATACAGTATTTGGAACAGGAAGACATAAGTTTGCTTTCAAGCATTCTCAAAACAAATATTACATCAGTCACGCAAGAAAATGGATTGAATAAAAGAAAATGAAGTTTTGTGCAGTAAATAAATGGTGTGTGTGTGTTATTCAGGCAAAATTTATCACAAATTTAGACATTCCCTGAAATTCTGAAGTGCAAGTTGAAATTAGCATTGCCTTGTACTTGTTAATTCATTGACATGAATTCTTTTAAGAGCCCTCTTACTATGACCATAGAATCAGTATAGGTAAAAGAAGATAATGAGAAAAGAATAACACAGAGATCTCCCGGGAGTCAGCAAAGTCCTGGTAATTTTGATGACTAACTGAAGACTTTCCTCTGGGAGTATCTGAGCTAGGGCACCTACTCAGTGTAAATACCATACAGGCAGAATGCCCAGGAGTACCCTCTCCATTTAAAAGCTAGCCAGCAACACTATGGACAAAGATGGGAAATCCTCAGGAGCTCATTGTTCTCTTTTCTCCCGGGCTGGAGAAAGGAAAAAAGTGCTAGCTTTATTGGTGCAGTACAATATATTGTATTACGAGTGCTCAGGGCTCCACCTACTGTTTAATACCTCCAGTAGTATGATCAAGATAAATGTAGAAGGCACAATCTGAACTTCTCTCTGAGCAGTGATTCATGAACTTTAAACATTGGATGTAATAACAACATAGAAAATGCTGTTAAAAAGGTTGGGATGAAAGAATGAATGCTGTATCTACATAGTGAGCAAGTAGCATTAGCAATTTCACTTTCTGCATGATACATGATACCTATATAAATGTGAATTTTCACAAATATGAAGTGATTTGGTGAAGAAATGAGCAACCATTTGGTCTTGTTTGCTGTTGGGGGAACATTTCACATGTTATCAGAATTATCTGCATTGTTGCTATGAATAACACACAGAGGAAATCTTCCCCTTGTGTGTTTTATACGCAGGGGACTTTGTGTGTCTGTAATTGAAAATGTTTTGGAAAGTTTTCTAGTTGATCTTTTTCCACAGAAGTGGAGGGGAACATCCAAGAATTTGATTCCCCTGTGACTCTGTAGGTATGAATCAGAACAAAGCAAACAACATCATGTCAAACATACATTAGTCATGCAGCCTCGATCACAATTTCTTGTGCCCAAATATGAGTTTACAGTTTGAGGCAGCTGTATTTCCCAGCACTTACCAAAGCCATTGATAGTCTCAGACCAGGAGGAAGGGGAAAAGATATCTGTATTTGAGAGCTTCTCCTGCCAGGGTGTTCTGGGAATTGAGTCACATGTTTTTGAAGAGCTCCCACCTGAGAGGGCATTCTCATGTGACATTACTTCAATACAGGCAGTGTGGCACTTGGCTCTGAAGATAAAATTGCTTTGTCATCCTCCAGGAGGAGTGAAGACTACACGGATGCATCCAGTCATCAACAATGCTATACAGGCAAAAGTCAAAAGTCAAGTTGATGGTAATAAGCACGATCACATAGATGCTTAGGCACAATTAAAATTTGCTTGCAGTGGCATCACATGCACACAGCGTCAGAGACGCATTCACAAGAAAAATATAAATTAAAATTAAATTATACAAGAGAAAATGCAATTTGAACAAGAAAAAAATCCATGTAGTGGAAAGTTAGTGTTGCCGTACTGAGGTAGTAACCAGGATTGTAATATGTGATATAATAGCTGACTTTCTCCCTTTCACATGCCTTTGTCACACCTACTGCTCAGGATTATCCTGAGAAAGCACAGCCAGCTGAGGCACTCTCACTCCAGTTAGCAGTCTGAGGCATCTTCGGAGCATGACTTGCTAGGATACTGTCTCAAAGTCATTTAAATGGTAGCATCCAGGATAATCCTGGCAGCAGTCCTGAGGATGATTAGTTAGAAGCAACAACACCTTTTAAAATAATCCTTGCATTGGTGCTGGACATAGACCCTGCAGTATTTAATCATAAACAAAAGAAGGTCTGCAGATGCTGGAAGTCCAAAGCAACTCACACAGAATGCTGGAAGAAATCAACAGGTCAGACAGCACTTATGAAAGTGAATAGATGTTTTGTCCTGTGTGGTGGAAGTGTGTATTGGGGCATGGAGTAATGATTGATAGTGAATGGAGAAGTTTCTGAGTGTGGTAGTGCAGCTGCAGGAAAATTGCTATTTGCCATGTAACTGATGCATTGACCTTTTCTGCTACTGCATCCAATCCCTTGGTACCTCTTTTCTGATGTTGACCCCGCTGTTATTCTATAATTTGATCCAGGGTATGAAGGACCTCTCTTCTGCTAATGTATTGAGTGGGGAGTTTGAAAGTTGGTTGCCCACTCCCATTATAGTTTGGGAACAATGAATTTCAATTGCTACTTTAGATAATCAATCCAAACTTTTCTTGGATCAAGTAATATCTGTTATTGTCAAGAGACTAGTCACGTGATTGGGTCACGCCAGAACTGCTCCAACACAGTTCTCACGTGGTACAGAACATTGCATCATTAGATGATCCATCTGCACAGCTTGAATTGAGAATGACTCTGCGGACTGGCAGGTAGAGCTGGTGTTGTTCAAATTATTAGAAAGATCTGAGTTTAGGAAATGGACAGTACAACACCCAGACGATGGCTGTGCTAACTTTTTGACAGGCTGGTGATCCTTTCAGAAGAAATTGTGAACTTGAGTGTTTTCACTTTGCCTCATCAAAACTCATATGTGCTACCAGGGTTGCTGTCAGAAATCAGGAATGTTAATACGAGAGGTGATTGATAAGTTCGTGGTCTAAGGTAGAAGGAGTTAGTTTTAGAAAACCTAGCACATTTATTTTTCAGCATAGTCCCCTCCTACACTTACACACGTAGTCCAGCGGTCGTGGAGCATACGGATCTTGGATATCCAGAAAGTGTCCACAGCATGGGTGATTGATAAGTTTGTGGCCTAAGGTAGAAGGAGATGAGTTATTAACTTCAATATAGCATTTGCTATATAACCTAATTCCAACGTATGCCTAACAATCAATATATTAAGATACCAACTAGAAGGAGTGTGGTCCTCGATCTCTTAGTAGGGAACGAGACAGGGCAGGCAACAAAAGTGTGTAGGGGAACAGTTTGGATCTAATGAATATAAGTAATTTAAATAGTTTAAATATAATTTTGGAGAAGGATAGGTCTGGTCCTCGGGATGAGTTTCAAGATTGGAGAAAGGCCAGTTTAGATGCCATCAGAAGGGAGCAATCATGTGTGGTGAGTCTAGAGGAAGGGCCTCGACCCGAAATATTAACTGTTTATTCTTCTCCACCGATGCCACCTGACCTGCTGAGATTCTCCAGCATTTTGTGTTTGGTGCTGTGGATCAGGATAAGTTGTTTTCTGGCAAAGGGATGCTTATGGAAGGTCTTCAAAAGTGAAATATTGAGAGGACAGAGTTCGTATGCTCCTCTCTGAATAAAAGGTAAAGTTTACAGGTCTTGGAATGGCATTAGAGGGGAATTGCAGCTCTGTTTAAGAAGAAGAAGGAGGACAAGAGTAAGTAAAGATAGCAAAGAATAAATTAGGTGTTTGAGGTGTATAAGAAATGCAGGAGATCACTTAATCAAAACAGTTAAAAGGAAGCATGGCTTGCTCTGACAGACAAGGTAAAGGAGAATCCCAAAGGCTTCCACAGGTATATTAAGTAAAAGAACAGCAAGGGACAAAATTGGTCTACTTGAAGATCAGTGTGGTCATCTATACATGCAGCCAAAAGAGAGGGGGAACCTTAAATTGATGTTTTAATCTATATTAATGCAGGAGGTGGACGCAGAGTATATAGAATTGAGGCAAAACAGTTGTGAGTTCATGAACTATATCCAGTTTATAGAAGAGAAGGTGCTTGTGTGGAAGTTGCTTTAAAGCAAGGATAGCCTGGGGCAGTTGTATTCAAGTGAGACCTTTGAAGTGAGAATGCTGGGGACAACTCTGCTTACTACAAATAAGATAGGCTGGGGTGACTGAGGCAGTGTGTACCCTAGCCAGACGAATAAGGCCTCTGTAGTGAAATGTTTCCAGAAAGGTCTTCCTAAAACATAGTGACCCTTTACCAAAAGACCATGAAACATAGGACCAGAATTTGGCCACTCGGCCCATCAAGTCTGCTTCACCATTACATCATGGCTGATATATTATCAGTCTCAACCCTACCCTCTTGCCTTCTCCCCATAGCCTTTGACATCCTAACACTTTTACACCTTTGAAACCTACATTTTAGACTCAGCCTCCATGGCCATCCATGGCAAAAAATTCCACTGATTCGCTGCCTCTGCTAAAGAAATTCCTTTTCATCTGTTTTAAATTGATATCCCTCTATTCTGAGGTTGTGCCCTCTGGTACTAGACTATAGGAAACATCCTCTCCATATCTGCTCTAACTAGGCCTTCCAATATTCAATAGGTTTCAATGAGATCCCCTGTCATTCCTCCGAACTCCAGTGAGTACACACAAGGGGAGTGCTGGAGACTGATGAATTAAGTATAAAAGAAGGATGTGAAACATAGAACCTTGGGATTCACATTAATCCTACATTCCAAGGACTTTTCATGGACCCTCTTGGCTTTCCTAATTCTCTAGTTTTTTTTTCTGGCTTCTTCAGACTGCTCATATGCTTTGTTTGATCTTAATTTCTGAGGCATTACATACTTTTTCTTTTTCTTCTTGACTAAGTTCATCACCTCTCTGGATACCCAATGTTGTCTTATCTTTCCATCCCTGTCTGT
>JAUOBT010039289.1:0-11254 GCA_032362145.1 Hypanus berthalutzae
AGGGATCAGGGGGTATGGAGAGAAAGCAGGTACAGGGTTCTGAGTTGTATGATCAGCCATGATCATACTGAATGGAGGGACAGACTCGAAGGGCCAAATGGCCTACTTCTGCACCTATTTTCTATGTTTCTATATTTAAATTTAATATTAAAACACAAGATGATGAAGAAAATTACTAAATTTCTGCTTGAAAAGCCTTTTCCCTATTCTCCAGCCTGAGCACTCCCCTGCAGTGACCAGGACATCAGATCCTGCACCAAATTTGACTTGGTTCAGTATTAGAGCATAATACTGGAGAATGCCAGAAAGACTTTACTCTACTGTTAGACCCCACAGAGAGCAGAGTGACAGATCTGGCAGCATCTTCCACTCAGCAAGTCCCAGACTTAAAGTGGGTCCACATGAGTCCTGGACCCTGTTTGTGTGGGAACAGCTAAATACCACTGATTTTCTTGGGAACTCGCAGCAAGCATCAGGCAAGAAAATAACCAGATTTTGTTTTATTTTAATAGTTACTGAAGGGATAAATATTGAGTCTTGAGAGCTCCCTGTTCATTTCTGAAATATTGCCATGAGATCTTTCAGATGCACCTGAAAGGCAGCTGGCCTTTTGTTTAATGAGTACTTAAAGTGGGAAAAACTCCCACAATATAGGAGTTGTAGCCAAAATTTCACATTTGAATCACTTGAAAAGAAAATAAATATGACTAGAGGAGTAATTGCCACCAGTTGAGCCTGAACTGACGTTTATGGAGGTTGTGAGTGCATTGTGCATTGATCAGGAAGGAGAAAGTAGAAATATGAGTGTTCGAGGGAGAACCATAATAACAGCCTTTGAAAATTTCTACAGATGCATAAAAGGGAAAAAGATTATTGTGGGCTCCTTACAAAATGAGCAATTATTTTGGAAAGTAGAAAGGTAGCAAAGAAATTGGGCTAATATTTTGTGCCTGTCTTCGCAGAAAAAGACACAGAAAACCTCCTGTGGAGGAATATATATCTGTAATGAAGAAGTAGGGCAAAACAATCAGTACTAATAAAAAAGAATATAATTTTGGTGAAATGAATGGGTCTGCAAGGCAGTGAATGCACATAACCCAATGACTTAGTGCATTCCAAAGATATGAAGGAGATGCCTATGGGAAAAATTCATACATTGATTATAATTTCCAAAATTTCATAGGTCCCAGAACAGTGTTCACAAAAAGGAGCAACTGTTCCCCTGCAATTTAAGAAAGGAGGGAAAGAGTAAATAGGACTCTATATTCCAATTAGCTTGACATCAATAGGAGGGAAGTACTGGAATCTTAATGAAGTGCAAAAAGAATATTTGGAAAATAATAATAGAATTTGCAAAGCGGGAATCATATTTAATGATATTTTGGCATATTTGAGGTTGTAAACAGGAAAATTGTATTTGGCCTTCCAGAAGGCCTTTGATACAGTGCATCGCAAATGATTTCTGAATAAGATTAGACAGCTCAGTGTTGAGGACCATACAGTACACTAGCAAAGTAGGTTGATGATTAGGTAATAGGCAGTAAATGGAAACACAAGAGGATGCGAATGCTGAAATTGGAGCAAAAGGAAACTTGGAACTTGGTGAGTTAGGCAGCATCTGAAGACAGAAATGGATGGTTAATAGTTTTGGTCAGGGCTCTTCAAAAAAGTGTAATTTTTGTGTTGTGAAGCCTTGAGTAATGGGACATTGCAAGGATTGGTGTTGAGGCCCCAGCTGTTAGCAATCTATCAGTGATTTTCAGGAATTGAATTTATTGAATTCAATCTTGCATCCAACCCACAACGTGGGGGAGTAACAATTTTTATGTTATGACTCAGTCACAATGTACAGACATGTGAATTTATAAGTCCAATGGCTTGTAGAAAGAAGCTGTCCCATAGCCTGTTGGTCCTGGGTTTATAGCTGCAGTACCGTTTGCCAGACAGAAACAACTGAAACAGATTATGGTTGGGTGACTGCTGTCCCCGATGATCTTCCAGGCCTTCTGTATGCACTTGCTGCTGTAAATGTCCTCAGTGGAGGGAAGTTCACATCTTCAGATATGTTGGGTTGTCCGTACCACTTTGATGGAGGGGTAATATGTAATATATTCCAAGGTTTGCTGGCTATGACTGAACTATGAGAAGGCGGTAGAGGAGCTTCAGGGAGATGTAGAGTAAATCCAGCGAATGGGCAAGGACATAGCAGACAATTATATAGCTAAAGTGTGATGTTATGTATTTCATTTTTTTTAAATAGAAAGAAGGTGTAGTTTTGAATTGAGGAGAGATTAATGGTCGTAGGTGTTCAGAGGGGTATGGGTGTCCTTGTCCACAGGTTAATATGAATTATAAAGTTAATATGAAGGTCCAGTGAGCAATTAAAAAGGCCTGAACTGTAAAAGGACTTGGGTACAAGAAACAACACACACAAAATGCTGGTGGAACACAGCAGGCCAGGCGGCATCGACAGCGCTTCTCCCTATAGATGCTTCCTGGCCTGCTGTGTTCCACCAGCATTTTGTGTGTGTTATTGTTTGAATTTCCAGCATCTGCAGATTTCCTCATGTTTTCTGGGTACAAGAATACAGCTGATGTCTCAATTATACAAACTGGCTAAAAGCAGAGATAAGTTTGTAGAAGATACAAAATTGCTGATGTTGTGGATTTGCAAACGATTAACAGACATAGATCAGTTGCAGATATGGGTGGAGAAATGGCAGATGGGGTTTAATCTGAGCAAGTATGAGGTGTTGCAGTGTGGGTGATCTAATGTAAAGGGACAGTGCACTATTAATGGCAGGACCCTTAACGTGCACAGAGGGACCTTGTGGCCCAAGCCCATAGCAACCTGAAAGTGACTGCACAAGTTGATAGGATGGTAAAGAAGATGTGTATGGCATTCTTGTCTTTATCAGTCAAGGCTTTCGTTTAAGAGTCAGGAAGTTATGTTGCAGCTTGATACACTAGCTGGGCCACATTTGGAGTATTGCATTCAATTTTAGTCTTCCATTGTAGGAAGGATATGGAGGCTTTGGAGAGGGTGCAGAAGAGGGCATGAGCTCTGAAAGGAGTTTGGGAAAACTTGGGTTGTTTTCTCTCGAGTGACAGAGGATAAGAAGAGATCTCATAGAGGTTTATAAGATTATGAGAAGCATAAGTAGTGTAGGCATTAAGCTAAGAGGGGATAAGTACAAAGGAATTTTTTCACACAGTGTAATGGATGCCTGAAGTACATTGCCAGGGTTGGTGCTGGAGGCAAATACAATAGAGGTGTTTAAGAGACTGTTAGATGGGTAAATGAATGCACAGAGAATGGAGGACATTAAGTAAGCAAGGGGATTCATTTAGTTAGGCATTTAATTACTGGTTTAATTAGTTCAGCAAAACACCGTGGGCCTGATCCTATACTGTTCCATGAATCTATGAATATAAGATTTTCATGAGACTGCATCTATAGTATTATATGTGAGTCAAATCTCCCTGCTTAAGAAAGGACTTACTTGTGACAAAGGAAGTGGAGTGAACATTTAGAAATGAGAGGCTAACTATTCTCCTGCTAATTCTACATGAACTCTTCTCCTCAAGGTGTGTCTTTATCCAATTTTCCTACATGGGCCTACTTTCAGGTACCCAATAATTCCCCAATTAAATCTTATCCTCTTAACAATTTTATGGTTTTTCCTAATTAAAAATGATTAATCTTAAACAGTAGTGCTTAAGATTGGAAATTCTTTAACCAAAGCATCCAGCACGCAGAATGAACTTCCTCTGTGTGGCGGGTGATTCTGTCCGATTTCCTCTGAAGTCCAAATTTAGTAAATACTGTCTCTAGTCTAAGATAAAATGGAATTCTGACTTTAGAAACCCATCTTCAATAGCTCTGTACTTTTACTGGAGGCACCATTAGCTTTTAAGTATTGCATGTATTCAAGTCATTCACTGTACACACTAATAGGCAGATCTATCTAAGCTTCACTGCTTTGTTCACATTCGTTTATGGAGTCTGTGCACTTGGGAGAGAAAGGGTGACAGCATTGGTGTAACGTAGAAGAGCGTTCTCTCTCGTGAGATCTGCTTCTGACCTAAGAAGCATTTCTTTTAATAATCCTGGGCAAGTTTATGAAGGGAAGAAATTCCCTTGTTAAATGCACCACACTACACTATCAGCGACTGCTCTTGGAGGCTGATGGATATGGATTGATCTTGTTTAGTGATCCTACACAGTGAGTATACAGAGTTAGGAAAGAAGCTGAAGAGGAGCACCTCCAAGGTTGTAATCTCTGGATTACTCCCTGTGCTACAAGCTAGTGCAGCTAGGAACAGGGTGTTAACACAGATGACTGAGTGGGTTGTGGTTGAAGGGACTGAATGGCAGATTCAGTTTAATCTAGCAAGATGTGAAATGTTGTGCCTTGGTAAGTCAAATGTAAAGTGACAGCACACTGTTATGGGCAATACCTTTAACAATGTTGATGAGCAGAGGAATCTGTGGAAGGAGTTCATAGCTTCTTGAAAATGGCTACACAGATCGATAAGGTGGTTAAGGAAGCACATAGCGTGCTTGCCTTTATTAGTCAGGGCATTGAGTTCAGAAGTCAGGAAGTTATGTTGTAGCTTTATTAAACTGGTTAGGCCACATCTGGAGTATTGCATACAGTTCTGATCATCTCCAGGATACTGTCTTGACTAGAGGGAATGTGCATGAGTGCACGAGCATGTACACGAGAGGTTAGACAAACTTGGGTGGTTTTCCCTGGAGCAACAGAGGCTGAGTGGAGATCTGATAGAGGTTTATAAGAGGCTTAGATAGAGCAGCCAGATAGTATCTTTTTCCCAGGGCTGAAATGTCTAATAGCAGAGGGAATGCATTGATGGCGAGAGGGGGCAGGTTCAAGGGCAACGTGAGAGGTAAATTTTTTACGCAGGGAGTGGTGGGTGCCTGGAATGCATTGCCTAGGGTGCTGGTGAGGCAGATACATTAGAGATTTTAAAGAGATGTTTAGATAGGGCACGAATGTGAGGAAAATAGAAGGATATGGACATTGTGTAGGCTAAAGAGATTAGTTGGCCATTTGATTACTAATTTAATTGGCTTGGCACAGTATTGTGGGCTGAGGGGCCTGTTCCTGTGCTGTATTGTTCTGTGTTCTATTCCCTTCTCTTGCTAATGTTCAACTTGGTTTAGTTGTGATGCGGTTTTGCAATGTGTTATGTGTTGTGATTGCCCTGATAATTCTAGCATAGCTCCCACAAATGATCAGGCAGACCTAATAGAATATATTCCAGACACCACACTGTTAAAGAAGTTTGTGGGTGATTCCCACCCCATTTGAGAGTGTGCAGTACAGGCTCCCTGGCGAAGCAGAACCACTCCCACCCACCCCACTACAATGTCACCTAACATTCTAATGCCATTCCGGAGATCTGTCCCTGTGCTGGACCTGAGCGATGGCCAGGTCCAGGATCTGCTTGGGTGGTTAACACTGCAATCTCCACACTCTTTCAGCAGTGTTGGAATGTGGTACTTCCTGGGCATTGGACAGGAAAAGGAGCAAGGTTGTGGTGTTGGGAGAGGGGGGGGGCTATGTGAGGTGATTCCTGCATCACCTGCAGCCAAATCTAATGGTATAATGAATGGGGGTTGGTCATGAGGAGGATTAAAAGTTACTGTAATGGCTGACACTGAATGCAGGTGATCATGCTTTGTGAAGATGTGCTCATGATCTCTAGTGTGGAGGTGATAGTCTCTTGACTCTGTACAATCTCCTATGAAAGTGTGGACATGAACTCCCCATTCATTTCTCCAGAAACACCTCACAGGAAACCCCTTTACACTCTTGCTATGTTTTCTGAGCTCCTCCCAATGACTATATCAAAGGTACTATGGTCTGCAGTGGATGGAGGTGTAGATCAGCCTTACTGCCTGGGGAAGGAATCTCATCCCGCTGGTGCCCCTCTTTCCCATTCTTCCACGGTGCACTCTCCACTTCTATAGACCCGGAGGTTTACTGATACTACTCGAAGGAGAGTTTAAGCTAGTTTTGCAGGGGACTGGGAACCAAAGCCTCAGACCAGTAAGGGAATAATTGAACTGGAAGGTAGATGTCAAGGAAAGTATTGAAAGGCAAAATCAAAATAACAGGTGTGATGGTTTGGATGGTTTGAAGTGTGTATATTTTAATGCATGGAGTATTATGGATAAAGGTGGTGAACGTAGAGCATGGATCAATAGATGGACCTATGATGTTGTAGCCATTACTGAAACTTAGTCGAGAGAGGAGCAGGAATGAGTGATTAATGTACGAGCTTTTAAAAATATTAGAAAAAATAGAGGAAGAGGTTAAAGAGAGGTTGGAGTTCTGCTACTAATCAGGGACAATATCACAGCTGCACTCAAGAGGGACATAATGGAGGGGTCAGACACCGAGTCCATTTGCGTGGAACTCAGGAATACGAAGGGTGCAATCACACTGATGGGATTGTACTACAGACCCCCTCCCCCCCCAATAACCACCGGGACATTGGTGAACAGATATATAATCAGATTAAGGAAATGTGTATAAATAATAGGGTTGTTGTCATGGGGGACTTCAACTTCCCTGATATAAACTGGAACCACCTTAGTGCAAGGGGTTTAGGTGGGGTGGAATTTGTTCCAAGAAGTTTTCTTAAGTTAATATGTGGATGGTCCAGTGAGAGGAGGGGCTGTACTGGACCTTTTGTTGGTTTATGAGCCTGGCCAGGTGACTATGGGTGAACAGTTAAGGAACGGTGATCACACCTCCTTAACTTTCAGTGTAGAATAGAGTACAGGAAGGGTATATTCCTGTTTAAAGAGAGGAAGGGGATAAAAAGAGAAGAGGAACGGATGTCCGGAGGGTGATGAATTTAGTCAAGAAGAAAAAGGAAAAGTATGTAAAGCTTTGGAAGTCAGAATCAAATGAAGCACATGGGGAATATAAAGAAGCTAGTAAAGAACTAAAGAAAAGGGAATTAGGAAAGTCAGGAGAGCCAATGAAAAGTCCTTGGCAAGTAGGATTAAGGTGAATCGCAAGGCATTCCACACATACATCAAGAGCAAGAGCATAACTAGGGAGAAGGTGGGGCCACTCATGGATAAAGGGGGGAAACATTTGCTTGGATGCAGAAAATGTGAGTGAGATACTTAATGAGTACTTTACTTCAGTATATACCAAGGAAAAAGGAATGGAAGACCAGGAGGTTAGTGCTGAGTGTATACCATTACCTTCATGTCCTCTCTAGCCACAGGCGAGGTCCCATAGGACTGGAGAGTGGCTAATTCTACTTAAGAAAGAACAAGGGAAAATCCTGGGAGCTATAGACTGGTGAGTGCCTTGTCAGTTGTAGGGAAATTGCTGCAGAAAATTCTGAGGGATAGGATATATGAGCATTTGGAAAACTATGGCCTAATTAGGGAGAGCCAGCATGGCTTTGTACGTGTTTGGTCATGCTTTACCAACTTGACTGAGTTTTCTGACAAGGTGATGAGCGAGATTGATTAGGGAGGGCAGTGGATGTTGTATACATAGGTTTTAGTAAGGCGTTTGACAAAGTCCCTCAGGGGAAGCTAAGATTAAGATAGATGATTAAGATACATGGGATCCATGGTGAGTTTGCTGTTTGGATTCAGAACTGGCTTGTGCATAGAAAACAGAGGGTAGTGATTTGAGCTCTGGTCTGTAATTAGTGGAATTCCACAGGGATCTGTGCTGGGACCTCTGCTGTTTGTGATGTATATAAATGACCTGGATGAAAATATGGATGGGTGGGTTAGTAAATTTGCGGATGATACCAAGACTGATGGAGTTGTGCATAGTGTAAAAGACTGGCAAAGAATACAGCATAATATCGATTAGTTGCAGAAATGGAGTGAGAAATGGAATTTAACCCAGATAAATGTGAGGTGTTGTACCTCGGTAGGGCACATGTAAGGAGCCATACACTGTTAAGAGCAAGGCCCTTAACAGTGTTGCTGAGCAGAGAGATCTTGGGATCCAAGTTCATATCTCCTTGAAAGTGGCTACGCCGGTCAATAAGGTGGTTAAGAAGGCTTATAGAATACTCACTTTTATTAGTCAAGTCATTGAGTTCAAATGTCAGGAGGCTATGTTGAAACTTTAAAACTGATGAGGCCACATCTGGAGTATTGCATACAGTTCTGGTCGCCCCACTCTGAAGGCTGGTGAGGCTTTGGAGAGGGTGCAGAAGAGTTTCACCAGGATGCTGCCTAGTTTAGAGGGCATGTGCTATCACGAGAGGCTGGATAAACTTGGGTTGTTTTCACTAGAGCTTCAGAAACTGAGGAAAGATCTGATTGTGATCTATAAAATTATGAGAGGCATAGATAGAAAAGACAGAGTATCTGTTTCCCAGGGTTGAAATGTCGAACACCAGAGAGCATGCATTGAAGATGAGAGAGAGTAGGTTCAAGGATGGTGTGAGAAGTACGTTTTTTTTTACTTAGAGAGCGGTGGATGCTTGGAATGCACTGCTTGGTTTGGTGGTCCAGGCTTTTAAGAGATGTTTGGATGTAAGGAAGATGGAGGGATATGGACGGTGTAGGTAAGAGGGGTTAGTGTTTGTTTTTATTTGCTTTTTAGTTAGTTCGGCACAAAGTTGTGGGTTGAATGGCCTACTCCTGTGCTGTTCTGTCCTATGCTTATACAATGAAGGAGGCACTGCTTCTACAGTAATTGGATTGTTCACTCTGGGGTATTATCTCTTGGAGAATTGCAGAGCTCCCATTTAAGATGGTTAGAGCTGATAATGTAGGGTGTGTCATATGAGAATACGAGTCACTGCAAAATTCCTTCAACTTGTGCAATATCCCTAACTACTTGTGATGCACCTCTTCTACAGTCCCCAGATACCTGCACGCAGTAAACAGATCAGTCAGACGATAAGGCATTATGAGATACTAGCCACTGAAACTACCTCTTCCACAGCAATACTCTGAGTAAACAGGGAGAATGAGACTGAGGTTCCAGATTGCCTAGTAGGTGGAGAATATCTGGTGTTTTGCATCAAACCCCTGACTCCAGGACCATCTGTTTTAAGGCAAAGGTACACAGAGACACAATGATTCATGCACCCCGATAACGTTCCATTTGCTGCACTGTGGTGCTGCTAGTACAGTATATCTGAGGTTGAGCTTCAAAGCTGCTGGAATTAAAAGCTTGAAACTTGGAGTTACATGTTTAATTTCAGAATTCTGTGATGTTTGACTTTAAAATATTTACACCTGTTCTCCTAATGTGGGTCTATTTAAAATTATCAGTAGTTCAACATATACATACGCATCACACGATCTTTAGGTCTCTTGATTATGTTGTTGCCAGAATAGAGTAACATATAAAATTTGCTATGTGAAATCTTGGTGTTACTATTCATCTGAACTGTGGATGAACTGTGATAGATTATACTACAGTCACAGGACAGTTTGTTTGAATTAGTTACTCCCAGATCACATTCATCCCATGACTGCGTAGGTTTCCTCTGGGCGCTCTGATTTCCTCCTGCAGTTCAAAGACATACCAGTTGGTAGGTTAATTGGTGCTTGTAAACTGTCCCATGATTGGGCTAGGGTTAAATCGGGGGTTGCTGAGTGGTGTGGTTCAAAGGGCTGGAAGGACCTATTCTGTGCTGTATCTTTTAAAAAATGTTAAAAATGTATCAGGACTGTTACAAAATAAGTTGATTGTAGTTACAGCTTGCAGATTAAATTTGTTCTGATTTAATTGTATTCTTATAATGCTGTTAAGTTTTAGGTTCTGTGGATCCAGATTTAGTGTATTAGGTGCCAGTAAGATAGCAATTGAAGATGTAGGTTAATGTGAACTTATTATGAATATTTTTCCCTTTCTTCCAATAATTTCTTGCAGTTTGGGTTACTGCTGAGAAAGATCCCAAATGTTTGTGTTAGGTTAAGTGATTTAAGTATTTTTTTGAATGAGAACCTAAAATTTTATAACCAGGGACCAATTCCCTTGACTGCTAAAGCAATTGTTTCACTTATGAAGGAATTTTGTGATTTTTTTTTTATTCCTTTACCATGTTGGAATGTGTGCGTAGAAGTATTTAAGCTGCTTGCACCTCCCATCTGCCTGGCCAGTATTACTTCTGCTGCGCAAACAGCAGCTGTTGATGCTGCTGTTCTCTCAGCTCTTGGGTTTCTGCAGTCTTAGGAATGTCATTTGGCTTTGTGCTTGCTCCATTGATTCCTTCTGATCAGAGAATTCTGAGCTCAGAGTCCATGATCAGAACAAGTTCTTACAGCTGACTTGGACTAAACTTTTCAGTGGATATTACTGGGAAGAATTGTACTGCAGGTACTTTGGCATCCCTCAACCCAGACCTGTGACCACAAGGTTGGTATTGGGGGTCTCCATTTATATTTTTTGTTGATATTTTACAGCCACTCTAAGGATTAGATAGAGGGTGCCTTAATGATGACTATGCACATAGGCATCCTGTCTGTTTAGGAAGTGCTAGAGATGGCTGCTCCTGTCTTTGGTAGTTGGTTAAAAATAATTCAGCATGAATTGTCATTGTCTAGCTGGTATGATGTGCTCTTGTATGCATGTGTCATTGCTGGAAGGATGTCTTTATCACTTTTACAGTGTAGTGATCGTAGTTGATGATGGTGTTCTCTATCATATTTTTGTGGTGTATGTTGAGGGATGCTCCATCCCTGTTGCATTGCTGTTTGAAGCAAGGAGAATATTCTTTATTCGTGTTGTGCTATCAATTGAGTTTGTGTGGACAGAGTGAAAACTGTCACTCTGTATCATCGCTGTTTGAGTCAAAAGAACTCCTGGTCTTGGTCATGTTGTTTGGATGGAAAGAGTGTTTCACTCGCATTATTTGAGTGTCTTGGGTATCTGATAAATTGGTCTAAAGAGGTGACTCATGTAACAACGTTCAACCCTAATTACAAGACCTAAGTGATGTCGCCTGCCACTCTGATATTTGACACTTTACTTAAAGTTTTGGATAATTGGGATAAGGTATTGGGATTAATGATGAGATTTCATTATTCTTTTTATCCTGTTCTGTCTATTCTATGTTTAAGCTGTCTCTCAGTTAAAAATTAAGTTGTCAAAGTTACCTTCAATCATCATGCATCTGGCTTTTTAACTACTTTGCTTGTTGATAAACAGGACCAGAATCTCAGTAACATTCTCCAACTACCTCAGGTATTTCATTAGCAGAGCAGTGAGTTATGTGTCTG
>JAUOBT010039428.1:0-11237 GCA_032362145.1 Hypanus berthalutzae
AGGGTTGGGAAGGTGGAGTTGGGTCAGAAAAACAACCAGATGTGTTGGTAAAGATGACATGAAGATAGGGTATAGAGAGCAGGCAGGTCATAGAACAGAATTGCACCCAGCACCCAGCAAGGCAAGTATCCGTGCACTCTGCATGCATAACTAAAAACGGTGACAAATGAAGTAATATATCGCAATGCATTAGAAATAAGGATAATCCGAAATGAGATGGATGATCTTGTTGCACTATTACAGATTGTCGGGTATGATGTAATGGCCGTCACTCAATTGTGCCGGATGGATGCTGGTAGTTTGAAGCAAAATCTGCAAATTTACACATCGCATCGGAGGGTTAAGGATTCAGGCAGCGTAGATTGTGTTGTCTGCCGATAAAGAACGGCATCAAATCATCAGAAAGACGTGTCATATGATTGGACGATTTTCAGTTCGTGTGCGTTAAGGAACTGCAAAGGTAAAAGGACCCTGATGGCAGTTTCATACAGGCCTCCAAAGACTAGCTGGAAATCAGACTACATATTACAATTGGAAATAGATATGTCCAGTCAAAAGTGCAATGTCATGATCGTCATGGCTGATGTTAGGATGAAGGTGGATAAAGAAAATCAGATTGATAATGGAGCTAAATAATTTCATGAATGTATTTGAGCTGGATTTTCAGAGCAGTTTGTCACTGAGCCTACTCTGAGATCAGATCTCCTGGATTGGGTGTCATGTCGGCGATTAAGGACCTTAAGTCAAATCAATCATGAGTAGGTAATGATCAGAATATGATTGAGTTCATGTTCAATTTGGCAGGGAGAAAGCTAAGTCTGACGTGGCAGTATTTCACTGGAGTAAAGGCAATTACAGTATATGGGAGATGAAACACATAAAAAGGGCCGAGGCCCTCCGTCAGGACCGCGCTTCTCCCTATAGATGCTGCCTGGCCAGCTGTGTTCCAGCGGCATTTTGTGTGTGTTGTTTGAATTTCCAGAATCTGCAGATTTCCTCGTATATGGGAGAGGAGCTTGTCAAATTAAGTTGGAAGGAGATGCTGATTCAATGAGAGCAGAGCTGAAATACTTTTACGGTTGTCTGCGTGTGACTATTGATGTTCCACAAGGGTCGTTCTTGGAAGCACTGCTTTTTATGTAATATTTCCATGATTTGAATGATGGAAGAGCGAGATTTTTTGCCAAGTTAGCAGATGTCAGGAAGATGGTGGAGAAGCAATTTACGTTGAAGAAACAGGAAGGCTGCAGAAGGACAGATCGAGAATGGACAAGTAAGTGGCAAATTAAATGCTATGTTGAGAAATTGCCATGCACTTTGGCAGAGGTAATAAATCATAGACTTTTTTTCTAAATGGAAAGAAAATCGAAAAGAATTCTGACATGCACAGGGTCTCGTAAGTCATTGCACATAACAACCTAAAGGTTCAGTCAGCAGTGATGAAGGCAAATGCGATGTCAGTCTTCATTTCATGAGGCCGAGAATATAAGAGCAGGGATGTGATGCTGAGGTTTCATGAGTCACAGGTCAGGCCTCAACTCAAGATTTGTGAACTGTTTGGGACTCATTATCGACGAAAGGATGTGGTGCCATTTCAGGGGGTCCATGAGCAGCTCACAAGCATGATTATAGTAATGAATAAGCTATGATATGAGCAACATTTGATGCTTCTAGGCCTCTACACGCAGGGATTTAGAATGATGAGAGTGGGAGTTCACTGAAACCTTTTTGCGAGTTTAATGGCCTAGACTGAGTAGAGATGAGAACGATGTTTCTCCTGGTCTAGGGATCTAGTAAAACAAGGCCCAATATCAGGATAGAAGGCCTTCCATATAAAAAGGTGATATGGAGGACTCTTTTCGCCAGAGGGTGTCTATTTATGAAACCAATTGCTACAAGCTTTGTGCAAGCCAGCTCGTTGGGTAAATTTTTCGCAGATAGTGATCGGTTCTCGATTGGCATGAAAGTTTAGGGGGAGCAGACCGGCAAGTGATTCGGAGTATGGAGCATAAGGAATCAACCGTGATTTAATGACGTTGCAGATTCGATGGATCGAATGGCTTAATTCTGCTTTTGTGGATTTAGGAAAATAACTCCCCTTCACTAGAAGATTGCTGACGCAGGACACTGGGCATATCTGGCCCAAGGTTCACATGAACACACAAAATGCTGGAGGAACTCGTGTAGTTCGGCAATGTCTATCGGTAGGGATAAAGAGTCGAGACCTTTCATCAGGACTGGAAGGGGGAAGAAGCCGGAAGAAGGTGGGGGGAGGGGAAGCTGGAAACTGATAGGTGAAGACAATTGTGGGGAGAAGGTGGATGTATTGGAGAGGAGGATGAAGTGAGATGCTGGGAGGTAACAGGTGGAGAAGGCAAAAGTTTAAAGAGGAAATAATCGGATAGAAGAGGGATATGGAGAAAGAGATGGAGGAGGAATCTAGAGAGGCGATAGGCAGGCGAAGAGAACAGAGAAAGGAACAGAGAATCCAGAAAGGGGAAGAGGAAAAACCACAGGGTTAAAGAAATCAATGTTTATCCCGTCAGGTTGAAGGCCACCCGGTTGGATTAGTTTCATCGTGGTATTGGAGGGGATGTATCCCGTTCGGAATGAGAATGGGTAATAGTATCAATATGGTCGACCAGTGGGAATTCTTGCATCCTCCCGTGGAGTGAAGCAGCAGGACAAAGCGAAGCCCAATCTAAGCCTCGTCTCACCGATCCGGAGATAGCCGCAATGGGGTTACCTGATATAGTCGGTGACATCGACAGTTTGGCGAATGAAGTGTTGGCTCGCCGGGAAGGAGTGTTTGCGGGTCTTAGGAGGGGACTGAATGCGCAGGTGTAGAGCTTCTTCCGCGTGCCAGGGGGAAAATCGGTGTGTCGGGATGAATTGTTAAAGGGGTTCACAGAGAGGGGGCACATCAGAAAACGGCATGTGGAAGGAGTAAGGGATGTCTGGGTGCGACTGGAGACAGGAACACGGCGACGACTGCTGAGGTTATGGACATCGGCGTGCTGGATTCGGAGCTCATGCGGTGTATATCTCATAGGAACTACAGCCCTTTTAGGGAGGCAGGAAGATGTGTTAAGGATGGAAGGCCGTGAAGTCGAGTAAATGCAAGTGAGGGCAGAATAAATGGTAGAGGAAGGGTAAACTCATTCTCTGAAGAAAGGTCCCGAGGGATGTTTGAATCAACAACACTCTGCCCAGGTCCATAACCGGCAAATCGTGCACCAATTACACTGATCATAAATCCTGTTGGTGAATGTTCCTTTCACTAGCAGACAATCAGAACAAAATGGGGTAAGTGGGGTGTCTCTCCGGCCAGTGCTTGACGCAAGGAGTGTGCAAATTGAAAAGGAATCCGGGAACTTCTTCGTCCACGGAGCAAGAGGTGTATGTCTATTAACCATCGGATTCAGTTCACCAACAAATGATCCAAAAATTTATGGTCGTATGGATAAGTTCACAGCAGCATATTTTTAGCTTTTATTTCCAAAACACAGCAGCAGACGATCAGCTTGCATTAATTTAAATCAAAGGTTTCAGCACTTCCTTTGTGATATGACCAAGCCCCAGTTGATCACCTCAAATTCGAGACTGGTAGGTTTAAAAGAACCCTTGCTACTTCGCTATCCCCTACCATTCCGGAACGGACATTTCACTGTGAGGGGCAGAGCAACCAAATCATTCTAGAGTTATCATGTTGACGTTACGGTCCGATACTGGCATTGAATGATAATAATCTGAAACAAATATGCTGTAAAAGTATAGGCAGCAGATGATCATTTTCGGATTGCACGAGGATTTGTTTTTAAGTATTCTCTATGTGTCGAACACATGCGCAGACTTTGTCAACAGTGTGATCACTGTACGAATCATATTAATCCCTGTTCATAGGGTTACGTACCTTGCAATCAAACACAGTAGGCTACAATGTCATGATATTAGAGTCCATGAAGATAATAATCATTTACTCTCTGCGACTTAATCGCCGCTAATCACTTGTGCAGTGAGTTCCGGAAACAGAACTGCGTGAAGCTCAAATCAAATACTCTTACAAATGAATGTTTTCAAGTTGCCAGTGTAACCCAGAGTTTCGGCCGGCGGCGTTACTCTAGGGAAGACAGTCGCTGGCCCCGCCAAACGTGTGAAATCTGAGGTGCAAAACCTCTTGTTTGTGTGGATTCTGTGCAAACTGTTCCCCCGTTACAAGTCAGTACCACGATATTACAAGCAGAACACTGTGAGACGAAACGACTTGGCTTTATAATTCTTAGTTTCATTGACAAACTAGTAAAGAAAAACAAGAAGAAAGGGGTCCATTTGAATGAAACATTCTAATGTGCGCAAGTTTGAGCTCACGACTTGCCTTCTGGTTTTCCCCAATCGGTTTCCCCGGGCTTCGTCGACTCCCGGCCCCCCTGCAAGTCCACTTCATCCGACTCTCTACGACCTATCCTCTCTGGCGTCTTCTCCTTTCGTCTCTCCCAGAACAATAGACCCAGCTCAACTCGGTCCCAGGCACACAACGAGAAAAAACAATGCATTTCATTGGACGGCGCACATTCCATAACCAACACTATCTCTAGCCGTAACCCAAACAATGCTGCTAAAGAAAAACGATGACCTTAGCAGTGCCTCTACAGAAAGAGCATTACATTGGCAGTGTTTCTACAGAAGGACTATTACATATGCAGTGAAACCTTTCCCAGAGAGTTACACAAGAATGAATAATTGCGTTTGCAATTTTAGTTGCAAATCTCCCCCACTGCTACAAACAGGTACTTCACTCCGATCTTTAGTTCCAGCCTGAATTTTCTCTGTGTCAGTCCATAGATACAGGTGTTGGTGCAGGTATTGAGAGAAGATAACATAAACCCACATACCTGCAGGATATAGGTCCGTTTGCTTAAATATCTATCGGTATAAAAATAGTTTTCGATTTGCCAGTTCATAGAAAATACGAGATAGGGGATCCAAAATATTATAAAATTGGCTGAAACAACGAACAACAGAATCATTGATTTTCTCCGGTTCGCCACCTCCGGATCATCACGGTTTTCACTGCTTTTCTGCAGTATCCGGCGAACTCTATTTGTCGCTATGATCCGGCTGACGGTGAAAACATTAAAGAGAAGAATTAAACACATTGGTAATAAAAGTGTTTTGATGCTGTAAAATACCTGGTAGGCTTTCCACAGGGGTGACGTGAAGTATTCAGTTGTGGAGAAACAACTCCATCGATCGACAGCAAAGTAAAATGGAATGGCCTGGACACAACACGCTGCACTCACTGTTGCCACCACCACAGTCGCTGTTCTCTCGGTGCAATATCGGTTCCGCAGCTTCTCACAGCAGATGGCGACACAGCGATCGGAGGTGAAAGCAACTGTCAACCAAACGGAGCAGTCCCAGGTTGCGAGACTCAGGACAGATAGTAGAGAACACGCGGGAGTGACTAGCAAGAAATTAGCAAACAAATATATGTAATTTATTCTCTCTAATATAAAAAAAACGATGACCACCGTCAGATCGGCTCCTGCCATGGCCACAAGGTAGAGAGTGATGCATTTGGAGAGACCACATTTCCCGCGGGTCAGGATCACGATCGCCGTCAAATTAACTGAAACAAGATGTAAAAAAAATGCATTACCATAAGTTACCTCAGAATGACTAGTGTAATTTTAATTGCGTAATGACCGTTCAAGATAACTGTGGATTTGCGCTGACCGAGATGGGATGTGACTGCCCCAGTCAAGCTAATTCCACTTCAGAATGCACAAATTTAGTTCTCGCCAGTTGAACATCCAAAGGTGACAGCAGAGCGCACCCAGGCGGTACCGTTAAGTAGTGAACAAAGCCGGGATACCAGTCCAGTTAGGCGATGTTATTAAGAGCTGTCCTAGATTAGAATAATGTCTGGCCGACAACGGCACCGTTAATGGACAGACTGGTTTTATTCTCAGAAGAAATGACGTAATTATTCTTCATTAAAATAGTTTGTTTAGTCGGCTCCCGTTTTAAATGGAATTATTTAGAAACTACATCGGAAAAACGATCTTGAGATTGTTTCATTAAAAACATTGCGTTACTTGGAGATGGCAGTGGAAGCCCCCGAACTTCACAAGATGTGAAACGGCACTCAGGCTGACGGGTCACAGACTGGCAGATCATCAAGTATAAGTTCAGATGTCACACTCTACTCGCTCCGTCGAGAAGAACGGAGATGGCAGCAAGGAGTTCTGAATGTTTGGCGCCACAGGACGAGTGCCGCGCCGAACTTGCGAATGGGTGCCGATTGACAGCTGAACAAGAGTTTTCCCGAGACAAGCTTAATCAGTGAAACAACCGTGGGTAATGCACATTCTCATACGAAACTAATATGAATTACCAAGTATTGTCTGAACATTAAGCCCCACATTTTCAATTAATAATCGTTTATATCAGTGTAAAGGGAAATGAGAAATGAACAGCTAATGACCGGTAAGGTTATTACAATAGGACGCACATTATAACCCTCCGTCCTGCAGACGGTCGCGCTGGAATGGACAAAGCAATGGAGTGGTGACCGCAGCCGCTGGTTTGAAAGTAAACCTATTCTTGTTAGTATTATTATTGTTGTTTGGGGAAAACGGTCAATTATTGACAGACAGACGACTTTAAAAATTATATTTCATTTATATGACCGTATTTTATTCGTTCTCTGGAAGGACCGAAAACAAAACAGTAATGCTTGCTGATTCAGCCGCATTTGACCACGTTTTACGCAATTTCTTTCCAATTATAAAACGATGTGAATCGATATTACCATTTATTTATTTTACTGAATAACACAGCATAGAAAACGTACTACTTTGCACATTAAATGTAAACTACGTGAATCGCATAGAGACGATATATTTTTAATTCCCTCTGTTTGTGATGACAGCAGAGGAAGAATCTATTTAACCTGGAAAGAGATGGTACTTTGGAAATCAGACAATACCAGCAAGTCATCGTGTCGCCGCGTCCTTACGGTAAACGCTCATGCTTAGGTCACATTGATAGAGATAAATGTATCAAGCACCTCAATCATATCCCATCAAAAATTAAACTATTAAATCAAAGAAAATTACATTTGGAATCTAAAGAACGGGGAAGGTTTCGTTTCATCGTCCAATAACAGAAATATGCACTGGACAGCATCTGCAGCGTGGCCCTCACGATACACTCTCCGAGCGTAATACACAGGCGGAACGTTACCTGGAACACCGAGTGCTGCAAGCAGCGGGTAGTAAATTCTGGCGATGTTGTAAATTGCCGAGTATCCCATTTTCCACCTGAAGCAGCGATCAGTTGTACAAATTGTCCCAACTGCCTGCATGCACTGACTCAAGGAGTTCTTATACACCTGTCGGAACCACAATCAAATCTGTCAGTGCTCCCACTGGACTCATTAGACACAATCCACTGAACAAACAAGCAGTGTCAACTATTTTTATTCGTTGTGTCATTGTCTGTTATATTTAGCACTTCAAGGAGAATTAGTCAGACAATCACATGATGTTTTACCAATTATGTTCAGTGGGAAGGGTCAGTGCAATGCTTGAATCTTTGAACATTCTTATCATTATACCTTTCAGTTTGAGAGGAAACACAATCTCTTTATGCTCCCGATCAATTATAACATTTCCAGCAACAGTTGTACCAACAAAATGCAGAACTTTCAAGGTAGATGAAATCTGCGCTGACCCCTACTTCGTAGGGCCAGCCTCCTCACAGTCCTGCCATTTCGTTTTCTGAAGTGTTTCAATTGACAGCATCAGTCAGTGAATTTTCACAGCACAATTTATTTTTGTTCATGAATGTCTCATGATTTCAACAAGTCCGAAAAAACTGAGCATCTGCAGAAATGTTCCACCGAACAACCGACTGTAACAATGTATACCTCATATTCACCACCTGCAAGCTAAATAAATCTCTTCTCATTTCCTGTCTAAAGGAATGTCCCTCTGTTCTGTGCCATGTAGAAAAGATAGTGAAGAAGCTGCGCTATCTGTTTGCCTTCATCATAGTGGCATTGGAGTCTCTGGAATATCGATTATAGCTGTACAGATTAATAACTTGTTTGCACTTGGATCACCGTGCGCAGTTTCGGACACCACACTGTTGGGCAAAATGTAATTATGCTAGACAGGAGGGCTTGAGTTTGGAGTGAGGTTTCGATGGGGAGCCTGTTTTACGCAGTGGTTAGTGGTCTGAGGGGAACTCTGATAGAATTTTATAAAACATGAGAGACATAGACGGCGTAGACAGTCAACTTCTTTCTCCTGTGCTCCAAATATCCAACATTAGAATCACAGATTTAAGGTGAGTGGGAGGGTAAATTTAGAGATGCACGGGGTGATATTACTTTTTGACGTTGAGAGTGGTCAGTGTGTGGCTCACGCCGCCATAGGGAGTGGCAGAAGCATTTACGACAGCGGCATGTAATAGGTTTCAGATAGATACATGAATATGTAGGAAACGGAGGGACGTAGATCACATGGCAAAATAACGTACCAAATCGAGAACTTAATATATCAGCTCCTAAATATACAAACACTTGGCCAAACGCCAGCATCCACGGCACGTTCTCTTCTCACTGCTGCTATCAGGATCGAGGTACTGGAGCCGGACGCCCCACAACACCAAGTGCCGGAACAATTATAATGCTTTAACCATCAGACTCCGGAACAACTACAACACTGATGTCATTCTATAACCAATGGACTCACTTTCAAGGACATTGCCACTCCTGCTATGAGTGTTATTTATTTACTTATTGTTCGCCTGTTTACTTTTTATTGATGCATTTGCTATTTGTAGTCCTTTGCACTTTCGTTATCTGTCTGTCTAGAGTGTAGTTTATCATTGATTCTATGCACTTCTCTGTTCTACTGTGAGTAGCTGCACGAAAAAGAATCTCGGGGCTGGATATGCTGACGTGGCTTGACATAAAACGGCTTTTGAACTTGAACTTACCACAAGAGATCCCGGAGATCGAAGTTCCAGTTATTAAATTATCAAAGATGCTGTAAATCATGAGGAACACATACAAGACTGAGAGATTCTGGCAGTTTTGGCAGTTGGACTGTGCAATCAAGACAATCAAGATTTGTCAGCAGAAAGTAGTTGATCAGACAATCAAGATTTTAATAGCTGAGACTCAGCAGAAAGAAGCTGATTGGGCAATCGAGGTCAAGTAAATAAGCAGTTTGAAAAGCTCAAATAAATACATAGAGGGGTAGCTCGAGCGGATCGGCCAGTGAGTGAGTGGGCCAGTGAAGGAATGGAGCTTTGAGGCTTTGACCCGAGAGATTCTGGCAGTTTTGGCAGATAAATAGAGGGGTAGCTTAAGCTACTGGGAGATAGTCTCAGCTAGGCTGCCGGACGCAGGTCGTTAGGTGACAGAGGGGAAAGTAAAAGTGAGTAGACAGGTACAGCACTACTGTAGCAATTCCTCTGAATAATAAGTATACCGTCTTGAATACTGCTGGCGGAGACGACCGACTAGGGGTGAGCCACGGTGGCAGAGCATCCGGTTCTGAATCTGACACTATGGTACAGAAGGGTGGGACAGAGCAGAGGAGAGTTGTCGTCATTGGGGACTCTATAGTCAGGGAAGCTGACAGGAGATTTTGTGGACGTGAGAAGGACACTCGCATGCTTTGTTTACTCCCGGGTTCCAGGGTCCGGGATGTCTCTGACCGGGTGCACGACATCCTGGTACGAAACGGAAAGCAACCAGAAGTTGTGATACATGTTGGTACCAACGACATAGGCAGGAAGAGGGATGGGGTCTTGAAGTGTGAGTTTCGGAAACTAAGTAGAAGGCTAAAGAACAGACCTCAAGGGTGGCGCTCACAGGATTGCTGCCAGTGCTACGTGATAGTGATGGTAAAAATTGGAGGAGATGGCAGTTGAATGAGTAGCTGAGGGGTTGGTGCAGGAAACAGGGTTTTAGATTATTGGATCATTAGGATCTCACCTGGGGAAGGTGGGACCTGTACAGATTGGATAGGTTGCACCTGAACTCGAGGGGGAGCAATATCCTTGCAGGTATGTTGGCTCGCATGGTTCGAGAGGGTTTAAACTAATTTGCAAGGGGGATGGGACCCGGACGGATAGAGCAGTGGAAGAAGTGCATGGAGTAAAGCCAAATCCAACATACAGAGAGGCTTTGAGGAAAGGAAAGCAGAATAAAGGGTGCAAAGGTAGTAAGGTATAAGGGCTAAAGTGCGTGTACTTCAATGCAAGAAACATCAGGAGCAAAGGTGATGAAATGAGTGCTTGGATACATACATGGAATTATGATGTAGTGGCCATTACACAGACTTGGGTAACAACAGAACAGGAATGTATTCTCAATATTCCTGGATTTTAATATTTTAAAAGGGATAGAGAAAAATGGGGAAGGGGAACAGGCGTGGCATTACTGGTCAGGTATTATTACAGCTACAGAAAGGGTGGGTAATGTAGCAGGACCCTCTTTTGAGTCAGTACGGATGGAATTCAGGAACAAGAAGTGAGAGGTTACTCTATTTCGAGTATTCTATAGGCCCCCTGGTGGAAACAGAGTTACCGAGGAGCAGATTGGGAGGCAGATTTTGGATTGGTGCAAAAAAAACAGGGTTGTCATCATGGGTGACTTTAATTTCCCTAATATTTATAGACACCTGATTAGTTGCAATGGTTTAGACGGGACCGAGTTTGTTAAGTGGGTCCAGGACGGATTCCTGTCACAGTATGTAGACAGGCCGGCTAGGGGGAATGCCATACTACATCTAGTAATAGGTAACGAACCGGGTCAGGTCACAGATCACTCAGTGGGTGAGCATCTGGGGCAGTCGCCAACGCTCCCTGTGCTTTCGCATGATCATGGAAAAGGGAAAAAAATCAGAGCGGACAGGAACATTTTTAATTGGGAAGAATCCAGTTATGAGGCTATCAGGCTAAATCTTGCGGATGTGAATTGGGATGATGCTTTTGCAGGGAAATGTACTATGGACATGTGGTCGATGATTAGGGATTGTTCTGTACACCGTAACGGGTTAAAAAGGACCAGCCAATATGGACACACCTTGAGTCTGAGTGTTCCATGATAAACTGTATTTTCTTAGTAACTGCGTGTTAAAGTAATACAAAACAAGATAGGGCAAACAGGTTCGCAGAGTCTAAGCGAGTAAATAAAGTTCCCAAGCTTCTCCCAG
>JAUOBT010039441.1:0-10000 GCA_032362145.1 Hypanus berthalutzae
ACTACATAGTCTGTGTGTGTCCATGTTTTGACACACACACACACACACACACACACACACACACACATATATATTTTTTTCGATATTGGCAACTGTTAGCTTGCATCTGTCCTACTAGCTAATGTAAGACATACATCCAGCATGTAAATGCTGTGTAAGTTGCCTCTTTGTGAATTAAACAAGACAAACATTTCCCTTTTCTTGATGATGAGGCTGCATTACCAAGTCAGAGAGCAGGAAGTCGTATTGAAGCATTGTGAGACGTCTGGCTGCTTCAATCCGTCTCTTCACTAAAGCTGCACAACAAACTGGGAAACAAGCAAATGGAAACAACATCCCAAACAAGCCAAATGACACATGATCTTTATTGGAGGATTCATATTGACAGAATCAAACACTTGCACCTCCAAAGTCTGAGCGACACATTTCTCTGAGTGTCAGCAGATGAGTGGGTTCCAGCTGAACACTGATTCTCATTCACACTGATGTCACTTCATCATTTACAGGCTGCTTTGCTCTCTAAAAGGTCACAAAGGTGAAGACAAAAGTTCACCTGTGCTGCTCAAATCTGCAGACGCAGCAGAAAGTCTCTGGACTAGGCGAGGCCCACAGTTCATCACATGTTTACAGCTGGTCAACATGGAGGACCAAAGAAAGCAGAAAGCCCTCCAAATAAAAAGCAGCAATCAAGAAGTTGAACTGCACAAAGCACAAAGAACTGAATGAAGATGATGCAACAAAGTGTTTAGTGACAACAGACCAAATGTGATGATTAGCTTCCTTTGATCATCAGACATCACAGTCAGTTGACTGAGATACTGCACCCATTAACACACATGCACGCATGAGCACGCACGCACACGCGCACACACGCACACATGCACACACACATGCACGCACACATGCACGCACACATGCACACACACACACACACACACACACACACATACACACACACAAACACACACACACACACAGTCTTGCTCAAGGACACTTCAACACACGTGTGGGTGAGACGGGGATCGAACCACCAACCTGCAGCAGCAGCTGAACCATGATCATGAATCCATCAGATAAAACAAACTTTGGGTCCATGTAGATCAATCATCCTCATCATCCTCATCATCACCATCGTCATCATCATCATCATCATCATCATCATCATCATCATCATCATCATCATCATCACTGTTCCACTGTCACAGAGATGTTCGCTGGTAAAATCTTCAGTGGGCGTTTGTAATCACAACAAACAAACAGTGGGATCACTCTGTGAGTAAAAGTGTGTGTGAAGGTGTGAATGTGTGTGTTGGTGTCAGCATCAGTGAACGACAGCGTTCCTGTGTTCCAGTCCAAACACACTGGAACTCTTGGAACCTTGTGACTGAATGAGATTTCGGTGTCTTCATTGGCTGAGTCGTCCACTGAGTATCCTCCATTGAAATAACACAACATCCACCCTCTAGAGTTAGTGCCTGATCTCATGCTGTCATGCTGCTCACTCACACCCAGCGTCAATTCTCTGACGTGTGTCACATCGACCTCCCAGCTGTGAGTCCCTGAATCGAAGCTCTGAGAACACTGACCGACAGAATGTCCTCTCTGGATTCTCTGGTAATGGTTGTTTGGCTCCAGCACCCAGACTGGTCAGATCCCCAGACAGGGTCAGATAACCACCTGCAGTGTTTGGGTCCACAGTCACTGGTGTGTAGGTGATCATGTCCTTCATCGTCCTCCAGATGTTGAAGCTCAGGTTTCCCACATGTTTGGCCTCGTCCATCAGAGTCCCTGCTGGAAGCTCTGCTTCGACCACCGGGGGGCGCTGCTGGACTCTTTCCACTGAAGCTTTGTAGCTGCTGAGGAACCAGACGTCTGATGCTCTGAGCGCCTGCTCTGCAGCTCTGACCACGTCTGACAGAGCTGCTGTCTCTCTGCTCAGAGCCTCCGTCCTCTCCTTCATCCTGCGACTCTTCTGCTCCTCTTCCTCCTTCACAGCTCTCATCCTGGCCTCCTCTTCCTCTGCTAGGAACCGGTGCAGCTCTGCAAAACGCTCCTTGATCTGCTTCTGTGTTCGTGTCGCCTGGACCTTGATGTGTTGATCTATCACATCCCACCGTCGTTGAACAGCACAAAGCTTCTTCAGCTTTACCTTCAAATGTTTGAGCGTTTTCTGAAGCTCTGCCCTGAAATGTGCAGCTTCATCGACGGGCCTGAACGTGTGGTTCAAGTGCTTCTTTGAGTCTCTGCAGACCACACACGCCAGCTGCTGATCGTCCACACAGAAGAGCCTGATTTTGTCAGCGTGCAGGCTGCAGGAGGCCTCAGATCCTGAAGCAGCGCTCTGAGCCTCCCTCAGCAGGAAGGACTCACACAGGTTCTTCAGCACCAAGTTAGAAGCCGGTTTGGTCATTGATCGGCTCTGACAGACTGGACATTCCTGGATCTGCTTCACTGCCCACCAGTCCTGCAGGCAGGACTTACAGAAGCTGTGGCTGCAGGAGAGGACGACTGGATCTTTGAAGACTTCCTGGCACACGGGACATTGAAGGTCCTGCTGGAAGCTGGAAGCCATTTTCCTCTGTGGCGCTGCAACTGTTCAGTCTGGTGCAGCGTGACCACGTTTGTCTCACTTCTCACTTTTTCTTCCTCCACACAGGATACAAAGTCTGGTGCTAGTTACTGTGGCAGTATTACAGTAGTCCGAGTAATCTCTGAAGCAGCTGTACTCCTCGTCTTCAGTCGTTACTGAGTGAGGAGGAACCAGGAAATAAATATCTAGCTTTGCCTATTGTGAGTCACACCCTTACTCCCTGTGCTGGTCTGTTTTTAGCGCCACTGTTTGTGCTGCTGTTGGCAGCAGTGGGTCGTTGCAGAATCCAGCATGAATTTCAGTTTCACTTCTTCACAGAAACTTTTCACAGGTGAACATAATTCACTTTGTAAGCACGTGAAAAGATTCGTGTCTTATTGTGATTTTATTTTCTCCTTCTCAGAAAAATTTGGGCCCTGAAATGGAAATTATATCGATGATCTGATCAAATTATGATGTGGAAAAAATGGTTGAAAAAAGGATTTTTTGTCTTCATAACAAAATACCATTGTGGGAGAAAATGTTTTGTTTGTAGAAGACGACTCTCACTGCTCTGTCCTCCCCCTCCCGCTCCCCCTCTTTGTGAAATACACAGATATATGCAACTGTTAACGTCCATCTCTACTGTGAGCTAATGTAAGACTGTTATACAGCATTTAAACACTGTGTAAGTTGCCTCTTTGTGAAATAAACAAGACAAACGATGTTAGAAGGAAGATAAGATGATTATATTGGGTCCCAGTACACTTCATTCTGTGATGCAGGTTTTACTGGAGCTCAAAGGTTCAGAAGTTAATGTTTTCATTCAACTCATTTTTAAAAGACTCTGTTGGAGAAATTCACCATGAATGAGTTTCTGGCCTACGTGCTTCACAAAACAACACAGAGTACTTGAACTTTAACACAGTTTCTCCTGTGTGTCTCAACGGCAGAAAAACACACAGGGAGGATACCGACCTTGAAGATCCCACTAGCACGGCCGACACCTTGATATACTGCACACCAAATTTGGACATACAGATAACACATTCATGAGGGAAGGCGGGATCCTTCTGGCCCGACCAGCATAGTATATGATCTCTGGACAAAGGAAAAACGGGGCTCTTACATGCTGACCTCTCGGGGGAACACATGTCAGACTCCTGCGCAGATTTCTGCTTTTAAACTCCACTCGCTTTAACTTTTGGAACCTTTTCGACAATCAATAGTAAAACTGTCACACCTGTGTTCAAAATGAACATCAGTCTCAATCTCCTTTGTGTCTCGCCTAAAGAACCTGCATCAGGACCTGACAGTAATAAAAGAACCGGCTGTCTGGACACGGCGGCCAGAGAGGGTCTGGGAGACACACAAGAACAGGCACCAAACAGTCCAGCAGTGGGTCAGAGGGGTCAACAGAAACTCCAACAAGGACCCAACTAAAGAGGTAAGCGCAGAAAGCCTTTTTTAAAAGAAAATGTCTGCAGAGAGGGATTTATCCCATTCATGAGTTTCTGTTGATCGTTTTGACCAACTGTGAAAACTGCTAAAAGAGACTGAAAGTGTGAAACCTTGTTGGCTCATTGACTGATGGAGTTTAAATGAGGAATTAGGATCGTTGTATCCTGCATTAGGGTGGATTCCCTTTGAATATCCGGCGTGAATTCATAAAAAGCCCAGGTTTAAATGCCCGCTGGTCTCAGCGTTAGACGCAGCGGAAAGTTTGTTTTGTGTAGTTGTTCAGAGTGGAGTCCCGTTGAATTTCTGTCGTGAGTTCCTAGATAGCCTGGGTACCAATCCCCGCTGGCCTCGTCATTAGGTTCAGCGAAAAGTTTCTGTTTGTGTTGTCAATGTGGGTCCCCAGTGTTTTGTTCTGTTGTATGCTGTGAAAAGAAAGAAAGAAGGAAAACAAAGCGAGTGTTGTATGGGTCATGATTGACTTGATTGTTGCTGGAGAGTGAAGATTTGTTTGTCTGTGAAGAAGCTGGGGTGTAGTCATCCACACTCTGCACTGAGTGTGAGCACTGGAGAGAAAACAGGTGGGGGCAGATAGAGAGAAAGAGAAAGTAGAGTGTGCTGAGAGCCGGCAGGAGGAAACTTTGATTTTGGGTGGTCACCAAGTAATCAGCTATTACTGAAAAGACAACAATAAGTCCACTCAACTGGCATAGGGAAAGTACATTTTGATGATAATAATACCCTGACTGAGATCCTCACCTCTGCTCTCCCCTCTCCTGCCTGCAGGTGGCAGTAAGGTCACTGGTTGAGTGGTGCTGGTGGTCAGAGAGCAGAGCTTCATCCAGCTGGGAGGCTCAGTGGTGCAGTGTGAAGAGCTGTGAGAGCAGCTCCACTCTCACACTCACAGTCCAGCATGGAGCTGCTGTTCCTCTGGATGGGACCCTGCATCATCAGTTGTCATGGAGACAGTCTCCTTGTGTCTTTCCTTCACTTGGAAACATGGAGAATGTCTCTGACTCTCTTGGAGCTCATTCATCAACATGTTTGCTCAGCACTTCTATTTGGCTTCTTTCAGAGGGAGTTTCCACTTGTTTCATTGTCACATTGTTTTTGCTTCTTTCAAGAGTAAAGCAGATTCTTCATGTTTTCTTTCTGACTTACGTTATGATGTGTGTGGGTCAGTACGACAGGCACAAACCTTCAGGTCAGGCAGAATGACAGCTCCAGCAGGATCTCAGTGACCTTTAGTTTCTATGTTTGTTCGTCTTTTCCTCTGTTAAAATGAATCATTCAGTGGCAGAGGTCCAGGAAGGAGGTGGTGGAGGCACATCCTTGGCTGGCCAGTGTCAGTGGAGACCATCATGAGGCAAACTGCAAACTGTGCAGGCGCCTGTTTTCAGTGGCGCACGGCGGCTGTCAGACATCAGACAGCAGGCATGGGCAGAGCAACACTGCAGAGCAGTCAGAGGACAGGAGACACAAGCGTCAGTGTCCCAGTTCTTCCTGCCCCAATCATGTCCTGACACTGAGACGCTCTGGGACATGATGTCCATTCAGTCCACTGCTAATCTGCTTGGACTCTTGCAGATGTCCCTCCATGCATGAGCAGAGCCGACTGCAGAAGACTGTTGGACTTTGATTGTTTAGATGTTGGATTTTCAAAATAAATGTCATCATTCAGTGTTTAATACATGGTAGAAAAAGGCTAAATAAACACTGTGTAATGCTGTTTAAAGAACAGATCAGACTAATGGGTGAAAAGATAAAACCTTGATAAATAAATGCTGTGCTTCTGTTTACATGTTGGCATCATCTCCTTGATGAACAATGTTTGTACAGTTTGATGTATTTTCCCTGTCAAACATAGAACACATCATACACATCATATGGAAATGAAGGGACTCACAACTGTGTGTTGACCAACTTGAGGACCAAAGCAAAAGATGTGCTGCAAGGACACGGCCACGCCCACATCGTGCACAGCACAGTGCAGCCTGCTCTTGAGCAGCTCACTGTGGATGTGGAAGATGTTGTGCTGAAGGTTTCTGGCTTCTTCTCCTGAAGTGCTGAAGTCTTCCTGCAGCAGCCTGGGGGAGGAGTGTCCCAAACAGCTTCCAGCTCTGTCCAAGCTCAGAGAGGACTCAGCTGAGGACCATGGAGACATTGTGGAGGTCGACCTTCTCTTCTGCAGTCATGTCCTCTCTCTCTGAGGAAGCTGTGAAGAAGCTGGAGAGTGTGTTGACTTCTTCCCCTCCATCATGGACGCCTCAAGCAACAAGTCCCCCAGAGAGCAGAGGAGCAGTTCTACGGCTCCTTCACTCCCACCAAGCAAGAAAAGCGAGTATAAAGTTGTTAACAGCCAATTTTGTGAGGTCCAAACGTTGTAAAGAAGGAACTTCCTGTTTTGATCAGCTGGTCCCTGAGTGGAGACGCTTCAACATCGGGACTTTGTGAGTGAACAATGGAAATGTATTTTATTTCTGTGAGCATCTGTGCAATGTAATCATCATTTAGTGAATATGTAAATCTGAGGGAGTGACTTTAAGTTGATTTGTGGTCAAATGTGAAGCAAACAGTGGCAATAAGAGCTTAAGCTGAACACCAGTGGACAAGTTCATTGCCTCTATGCGCGTGTACGTGTGCATGTGAGTTTGCATGCGTTTGTGTTTGATTGCACATGCATGCACACACTTCTTCGCACACACGCACAAATACAAATGCAAACACGTGCAGACACACTTTGACAGCCAAGTGCTGCGTTGGGCTGATGACTGCCTGGATGTGAGTATCTGAGATCTGCTGTCATGTGACCAACTTCAGCCACTTCTGGATGCTGATGCTCACACTCCTCCCAGTTCCCACTGGGGACAAGTGGAGCGGCCCTCTGAAGGGATGCAGACTGTCCCAATGCTCTGAGGTCACAGTGAGGTCACAGTGAGGTCACAGTGAGGTCACAGTGAGGTCACGCCGTCGTCATGAGAACAGTGAGCACCTCCACTGCTCCGTGTCCTCCCTCCCCCGTCAGTGAGCGCTGTCTTGGCTTTGGTGTTTCTCCAGGATCCAATCAGGGAGTGCAGGCCTGAGTCTGCTGGCTGCAGCAGCTCCCTGTCCTGGGCCTCAGCACTCCTCTGTCAGTGGAATGGTCAGAGCCCAGTTTGTCCTGGTGACCTTGCTGCTGGCAGCAGGCATCATGCAGCCATCATTGCTGCTCCCTGCAGCCACTACTGAGCATGTGCACATCAACGTGCACACAGACTTGGTCCTATGGCTGTGATGCACTCTCATGAAGTCGACAAAAACAAACCAGAAAGAACAGTTGCAGGAGACCAGCTCACGATCTGAATGAGGCCAATTGAAAATCCACATGTGTAAGTTTCTGCAGCCACAAACGATTTCTACTCTGAGTTACTGACGTTTGTTTCCCAATGTGGGACTGTGAGGAAAAGTCTTTTGGTCAGTTGAGTCGACACAAATCAGTGTGAACTGCCTGTTTGTCCCGTTCTCCTCTGGTTTCCAGGACCAACAGTAAACACAGCAGCCACTGGCACACACTCACCTCTCAACCATCATGCTGTGCTGATGACCAGTGTCTGAAACAATGGTTTTGCTTTCAGGTGAAAGGACGAAGACAAGATTGATCTTCTCTGATGCTTATTCACAAGAACAGTCCAACAACATCTTCTACTCGCCACTCATTTCTTCAGTTCAGACTATGTTGATGTGTGTGTTTGTTCCAGGAGATCCTGTGCTAAGTGTGAATCTCTTTATTTTCAGACTGTATTTCAGTCTCATGAAGCTTTACACGCGCTCATCACTGATTTATCTTCACCTTGAACTGGATTTATTAGTGATTCATGAAGGATTTCCTGTGCTAACTGCTGATTTCTTCAGTTTCACACAGTGTTTCTGTGTGTTTGATCCCTGATTTAATGTGGAAACTTCTGATTTCTTCAGTTTCACACTGTTTTGTTGTGTATTTGATAGGGGTGTAATGATCGATCTGCTGCATCGATGGATCCATTTATATTCCTATGATTCATCTACATCAATCTGTGCTCGGCACGTCAGCCCTCCGGGCGACATATTGATTACACATAGTTTGAAATGGTAAAGAATGGATGTTATCGGTGCTGAAAATTTGCGCATTAGATTTCAGCTCAGCAAACTTCCTGGATGTAGTTTTTCTGCACTCTTAGTGATAAAGGCAGGTGAAACATTGCTCTATTTGGTCTGCTTGTCTGTGAGGTCATCAGCACGCACCGGCAGCAGCCTGAATCTCAGAGCGACACCAACATGCAGCACGGTGACGGCAGAGGAGACGGCGAACAAGAGATCTTCAAGCCACCATTTGGGTCCAGTGTGTGGAAACACTTTGGCTTTTCCAGAGACGGAGACGTTGTAAAGAAGTCACTGGCTGTTTGGAGAAGATGCTAAACGCTCCCTCTGTGTCCCAGCAGCAGTGTGGCAGCAGAGCCAGTTTGGAGTCCTGCTGGTGATCGAGTGAACGCACAGAGAAATGTTCTGCAGCCACATCATGTGGATCATTGATGCTTGAGAGGAAAAGTCTGTGGGCTCATTGAAGAGCTGTTGGTTCCACTTGATCTTTGGTTCATATTAGTGCACTGCTGTTTGTTTGTTCCAGTGAGAGGAGGAGCAGCAGGTTCAACCACTGCTCATTGAACCTGAATGGAAGTTGTTGTATTGATGCTGTAAACAACAGCAGAACTATCAGGTAATCTGACTGCTGATTCAGCCTGAAGAAACGTTGGTTGCACCTACTGGACTCTTTTCTTCTGTATATTAAAAGGAGAGAAAAGGGGAACTTCCTGGAGGCACTTCATTCAAATAAAAAGTGAAAGTCAGTCATTGTTTCCTTGTTTATATCCATGATTGATTGAAACTTGGTTTCCTGACAAGAATCCAGAAGGATCCAGGAAGCTTCACCTGCACTGTTCAGTATCCAGGTATTTATGTCACCGTCACACTGGCTGAAGTTTTGGCTGAAGACTTCCTGAAGTGATTTGAAGTCACTGAATAATAATGGCATCGTTGTGAATGAACCAAGATGGTCCTTGAATGGCATCGACCACCATGAACCATCAACATCATCCAAAAAGGTGCATCAAGACAGTGGATTGTCGACATCTGTCATGAGAGAACAATCTGTGTAATGCTGAGACCATGAAAAAAGAAGTGTTCAAATGAATCAAAAATGGGGAAAATGTCACTGAAAAGGAGCAAGTTTTGCTTGAAAATGTCTCAACAGAACTTTTATTTGAGCTTCTTTAGCTATCTGGGTCAAAGGTCAAACATGAAAGAAGAGCTCCCTTTGTGACGCAAGTGTGACGTCATCATTGGAAGCCGAGAGACTGCGGTTGTAAATGAACCATGGGCAGCATTGGTTCCGTCCTTCACTTTGCCAAGGACTGTGAGCAGACTGGACGCTTTCCCTGGGACTCCCTGGTTCCCTCCGACAAAACAGACGCTGTCTCGACAAACCCCGGTACATTTCTGGCAAGTAATGCTCCGAGAAGAACTTGTGTTGTTCTGTTGGAGGCTTTAGCAGAAAACACAGCATGATGCTACATGCGTGTTTTGACAAAGCTATCTTTTGCTAAGCGCTACTTTCTTCAGTTTCACACAGGATTTGAGCCGTGATTTAAGGTGGAAAATGCTGATGTGTTAAGTTTCACACTGTATCATGTGTTTTATCGAGGGTGTCCTGTGCGAAGCGCTAAATTCATCAGTTTCAGACAGGATTTAGCTCTGATGCTAATCGATGCTAATCGCTCATTGTCGTCAGTTTCAGACTATATTTCTGTGTGTTTTATCCAGGATATCTTGTGCAAATTGCTATTTTCTTCAGTCTCAGACAGCATTTAGGTCTGATGAAATGTGTGGGCTGCTAATAGCTTAGTTTTTCCATCAGTTTCAGACTGCGTTCATGTGTGTATTATCCAGGGTATCCAGTGC
>JAUOBT010039587.1:0-11220 GCA_032362145.1 Hypanus berthalutzae
ATAGAATTGTAGCTCAGGATTTGTGGCTTCAGAAGATTATCACCCACACCACCTACATGATGCACACAAACATGGAATTACTCTAACGTGTGCAATGATTTCTAACAACTTTCCACACACAACTTTCGCTTAAAATCCTTCCACTTGTGAATGAGAGTGTAGTTGAGGCCTGTTTCTGTGTAACATAAGGGAGTCCTGCTGTGGCTGTGGAATTCAGTACTAAGGTCTATTTCCCCTATCACCCCACGGTTTCCCTTGAGCAGCCAATGCTGCCCTGACAGAAGCCCCAATCATTTCCATTACTGATCTTCCCTCTCCCTGTCCCCCATGTCCTCTCTCAGCAGCTTTGAACTACCTTTGCCAGAGTCATGATGCAAGATGGGAAATCACATGTTTGAGTTGTGTGTGATCCAACTGGGAACTTGTATCTTGAGCAAGATAGCACATTGTCTGGAGCCCAGGTACTGTGCGCTTGCACAGAGCAATACCCAGTCATCAGTCCTACACTCAACATTTTAGAATCAAGGCGGGACAAGCGGAAGAAAAGCAGAGCCCGAGGGCAAGAGTGAGGAAAGACTCGAGTTTTGATCATTTTGAGCACCAGGCCATATTGGGAAGGTCAGGTACAGGCCTCATTAACGCAGCGAGGCCTGGGTCCAAGAGCAAGGAACGACCCAAAGTTTGGACAATTTAAGCTACGGGCTAGTGTGTCAGAGCCATAGTTGAGGGATGGGCCGATGCCGTCTTTGTGGTGAACTGAAGCTGTGGCCTGCCACTAACAGGATCCTGAATCAGCTGTGGACTCACTTTTGGGAACTTCAGTTCTGAATGCTATTGCCTTACTTTTATTGTTCGGTTAATTTGATTTTTTTTTCTCTCTGCACATTGGGTGTTTGATGGTCTCCTTTCTTTAATGAGTTCTATTGGGTTCCTTTGTTTTGTGGCTGCCTGTAATCAGACGAAACTCAAGGTTGTATAATATATACATACTTTGACAATAAATGTACTTTGAACTTTGAACTTTGAGAGAGTCTGACATCATGTGTGATTAAATTTCTCTGCAAACAATCAAACTTTTGAGACATTTACTCTACATTGCCATCTCTGAAGTGCTTAAGTTATTTTTGTATTTGTTATCATTATATTATTTATTGATTTATTTCCAAAGAACTGATGATTGATGCACTGGAGCACTGCCTTGTCAGACCATGTGGCATCAGTAAAGAATAACGATGAACTGGGAATTATGGATAAAGTGAGCCGAAGAATACTACCAATTAATGACCACTATTACATTCTGAATGTGCAGTTCACTCTACTATTTTTGCACAGCCTCCTCAACATAAAAGCACAGCATGCAATATGACCTCATTCAATGGCTGCATCTCTCAAACAGCTGTGTAAGCAACCTAGTAACCTGCTAGAGTAGGAGTCATTCATAAATTTTCATTAGCCTTGCTGCTTTAATTAAAAGCAGATCCGAGGATTTTTTAAACAGATTCTTTGGTTCTTTGTAGATGCTAAGGAAGGTTGATAAAATAAAACACGACCTTCTTTGGAAAAATTGTCAGGTAATCTAGAACTCTTTTGGAGCAAGGTTAGAACGCTTGTGTGAGCAGATAATGCTCTTTACATGCTCTTAAAGGGGAAGAGTTTCGAGTGAGGAATTGTTTTTACTTTCTTTTCAGATGAACCACTTTACAATGATTCTTTTAAACATTTGTCCAATGAACAGCTGCGATGTCTGTCGACCCCATGACTCAGGCTCAGTTTCTTTTCAGGTTCGTAAGGGATGCTTTTTTGGAGTTAGGGATTATGATAGGGTTCAGGGACAGGGATGAAGGGGAGTTAGAGGTCAAGGGCAATTAATGAAGAGTCAGAGGCAGGAGCTGGCGGTCGGAGCGATCTGCAGTCCAAGACCAGTGATCCCCGTGGACAGAGGTCAGGTCAGCAGGTACGGAGGATGAAGATCAGTGATTCCCGTGGTCAATGACAGAGATTAGCTGGCCCCATGGACAAGGGTTGGTGACCACCCCCCCCCCACCCCCAAGCTGGCAAGGCCCCCAGGTTGAGAAGTCCTAGGGTCAGAGGTCTGTGCAGGCAGGAGGCACGAGGGCCAGTGACCCTCCAGGTTAGCGAGTCCCAGGATTGGAGTTCTGTGTAAGTGCAGAATTCGAGGCCCAGATCTCAGGATCCCATGGGGTTGATATCGGAGGTCAAATCCCAAAGGAACAAATACTGAAGTCAGCGGGTCCAGAGGTCGAGGCTCAATGGTTGAAACCCCTGGTTCGATATGTCTGGAAGTCAGAGGCCCAATATTTGCAAGTCTACACCACGGACTGGAGGTTGGAGGTCTGGAGGTGGTCTGTCCTGGGACTGGAGGCCTACCTGTGTGTTTGAGTGGACAGGTGGATGGGAAGGGGGAATGGGGCTTGTTTTGCTGTTGTTGTTACTGTAATTACTTGCATTGTTTTGCTGAACATTGTGGACATGCTATGTTGGCACCAAAATGTGTGGTGACACTTACAGGTTGCCCCCAGCACATCGTCAGGTCGTGTTGATTGTTAACACAAACAACGCACTTTACCATAGTTTTCATGTAATAAACAAACAAATCTGAATCGGAAGTACTTGTTCTCAATCCTGTTGCAGTGGCACAGAATCCCAGGGACTAGAGCAATGTCTAACACAGTCTTATCCTAGAATTAAAACAGGAACCTCCTTTATAATTGTTCTTTGAAAACGTGGAGTCCTGGGACATTATGTCGGTGGGAGAAGCTCACTAGATTGATGCCGCAGGTATCACAGGTGAAGAATTTTCCTGTATTTTTGTCAGGCAAAGATTTGTGCAAACAAGTCATAGTAGTTGTCATCTTTAACACTGGCGTACATAGTAACCATACATAATTTCAGGCATTGGATCTAATTGAAGATACAAAGCAGCTCCATGTCCCAACAAGCCTGGGGCCCCCGAACTGACACTTTCAGTTGAGAAATTGGTGAAATAACTGCTGAAGTGTAAAAGTGTAGTGTTGAAGAGTACTCAAGAAGATAGCATCCATCCCTAAGGACCCTCACCATCTGGGACATGCCCTCTTCTTGTTACTACTATCAGAGAGGAGGTACAGGATCCTGAAGACACACACTCAACATTTTAGGAACATCTTTTCCTCCATTGCCGATTTCAGTAGAGGAATTCTGGTTTCAGATTTCAGAATGGTCCATCAGCCCATGAACACTGCCCAACCATTCCACTTTTGCTTTTTTATATTATATTACAGTAACTTATAGTGATTTTTATGTCTTGCCTTGTACTGCTGCCACAAAACAACAAATGTCACAATAGATGTCAATGATAATAAACTTGATTCTGATTCTAATTCTGATTCCTAAATGAATGGTTGTAGTGAATGCTGGGGTTTGGCATGGGAGAAGGCACCTTGCTCCTCAGCACTCCACTGGAGAAGGTGGGGGCAGAGGTGAGTATCAGGAGTGAAAACTGGAGACTTGACAGGATTGCACATGGATTACAGAAGGCTTCATCTCAATAACAATGAATTTTATCTATTGGTAAGAATGAATCACAACAAAGCCCTACCAGACTGTGATCTCCACTGCTTCTTCATTGTGAAAATGTGCCTCAATGTGACAGCACTAACATCAGGCATTCATTGCATGACAATTGACAACACTGCTGCATGCATGGTGTGCTTTGAGAGTTGGTACACAAGATATGATTCATTTTTTTTCATGTGGCTATAAGCCACCGCCTATTTTCTGTTTTTCACACCTCAATTCTATGCCACAGCAAATTTAAAAAAATGAAATGCAATTGAGCTCATCAGCCAGAAGCATTCAGAGAGTGAAACAAGACACATTAAAACTTCACTGCAAGGAGCTATTGCCCTAATTACACAATGATGCAAAAGATAATTAGTTTAGTTCTTCAGATTCTGATTTATGGCATTCAAGCATTAAAACCATGTTTCTGCCAATGTTCCAATACAGAAGTATCCTAAGAAAAAATCAAAGGCTTTGGTCAGATTACAAAAGTGCACAGTAGCGCAGAATTGATCAAGAGCAGTGTTGTTCAAAAGTCCCTTTGAATCAGTTCAAGCAATTACTACGATCATTGGTGGTTCAAAGCGTGATGTCTGGTGTCTCTTGGATGTGGCTGTGGATCGTAGTCCAATCACTCGCAGGTCAGAAGCAGCATAAATAAGCAGGTGAACTGAGATCCTTCCATGGTTAATTCTACGTGGACATTCTACATTCATACAGAAGAAAGTAGGTTATCTTCAACTACAAGAAGACCCTTAAGATGTTGCTAGAATAGGACTACTAAATTGGAACAACAAATCAAAGGAAAGTGGAAGCAATTGTAAAGCCAAGAAACCTGGAAGTATTACAAATCTTAAGTTGGTATGTCCTGATGAAGGGTCTCAGCCCCAAATATTGACTGTTTATCCTTTTCCATAGATGCTGCCTGACCTGATGAGTTCCTCCAGCATTTTGTGTGTTGGATGAGCCAAAAGTTTTGCTAACTATCGAGGGAGCTGGTCCATTAGTCAAGATTGCATTGATAAGACAGTGAAGACATCTTTATGTTGATGGACCTTTCCAAATAGCGTACATTGATTATCTCGAGGATAGGAATTGATAAGTTCTTAGCATAGATTGTCACTCAAAGTATGCCAAGTTGAAAAATATTGGGTCCTGTACTGAAGCAGAGTGTACTACCAAAAACTGAAATTCTTTTTTTTCATTTCATGTCTTTCCAAATGAAGGCATCTTGAAGTTGTCCCTCAACTCCATTCATTTTTATTTGTTAATTTGTGAAACAAAATTATATCAAGCCCGGGCTTATTTCAGCACCTTACCCAATGTCATACACATCAGCTGAGAGATACAGAATTCAGAATGGACTCAAAAAAGAGATAACTTTAATAAGGAGATATTGACCAGCAAACCTTTTGCTAAGCTATAGGAAACAGCAGATTCCATAAAATGCTGTACTTCCTGTTAGGTTGGTAATGTGCAGGTGACTCAGAACATGATCGAACTTCATCCTGCTAAATCCTGAGAGGTATATGGAAGAAAAGCAGTTGGAATAAAAACTATGGCTTCAATTATGGGCAGAAAAAATATGCAACATAATAGGCATTTCTTACTCCTCATCTTTGTTTCCAGTCCTGATGAAGGGTCTCGACCCGAAACGTCGACCGTACTCTTTTCCGTAGATGCTGCCTGGCCTGTTGAGCTCCTCCAGCATTTTGTGTGTGTTGCTTGAACATAATAGGCTTCTTGTGTTAACACCACTTAACAAATTTTACCCTTAGAGATGGAATGCCAGGGAGATAATTGAAGTATGCAGTACAATTTCAGCTCAATCCTAATGAAGTGTTTTGAACCGAAACATTAACATTCCCTTCGCAGATGCTGCCAGACCAACTGAGTCCTTCCAGCGTCTTGTTTTTTTTCTCCAGGTTCCAATATCAGCAGTCTCTTTTGTTACAATTCCAGTACAGGCCGGCCGTGGTGAAACAAAGCCGTCTTCACTCCAGTTCACCTTCAACAAGCTCCCACTAGAGTGCAGCTAATCTATGGGACAATTCCAACCTCAGTCATTGAGCTGAAGGGCAACAGTGACAACAAAATTGAACACCACCTAAATCCAGCTAAAATCCAGCTCCATGTGGGGAAAACTGAGATTAACGATCAAAATCTCAAACTCAGCATCAAGCTTCTGGTCTATCCTGCCTTTCAAACATGGACTATCTACAACAGGCACCTCAACAGAGTTTCCACACAAAAAAAATCATTAAAGGACAAACAATGTCTGCCTTCCTTCCCCAGGCCAATATCTCCAGTGATAAAGCCATAATTATATGCCCTATTTGATAGGCAGACCACCTCACTGGTACCAGGCTCCTTAAACATGCACTCTACTCTAAACTCAGGATTGAGTGAACAGCCAAAGACCTTTTTCCCACTGAGCTTAGAAGGGCTATGTAGAAAGGAAGGATTGAAGGAAGGGTTAGTTAGTTAAAAAATCAACACAATATCGTGGGTTGAAAGGCTTTTTCTGTACTGTAATGTTTTACATTCCATGATGTCCTCAAACCCACCCTGATTTTAGTGCAAAGTGATCAAATTGGCACAGTGTTGCTAAACTGCAGTGATTAGTCTTTTGCTGGTTGTTTCATAGATGAAGGGAATTAGCTGTTCTTGAAGCTGGTGGTGTGGGATTTCAGGCCTCTGTCGCACTTGTCCGATGGTAAATGTGATGGGATGGTATGGTCTGGGTGGCGGGATCATCTTTGACAATTGTTGTTGCCTTCTTGAGATACGATCGATAGTGGGAAGGGATGTGCTCGTGATGTACTAGGAAGAGCCCACAATGTTCTCCAGCTCAGTGATGCATGACTTGCAGACGATTTTACATGAGAGAGTGTTTCCATAAACTTGCTGCGTTAGGAGTTAAAACCAGAAATGCGTATGTCAACCATTCAATTCCTGAAGCTGGTACATTGATGCATTAAGTGATTATATTTCAAATATTTATGTGCCAGACTGTGGAAGAAGCAACAAAAGATTCTATTTAAGCGAATCAAGATGTGGTACCTTCATCATGTCAAGAGTGGATAGAATGGCAAAGACACAAGTTACTTTGAGAAGATCAAAGAAAACAGAAATCACAAGTAAGTTAAAGCTATAAATAATGAGAAAACATGAACTTCCCTTTTCAAAATGGGAGAGGATTGTAAGGTATGCAAATATATCATGTACTGTATATAAATGGCACATGTGGAGTGCAGTCTGAGGGTGGAATAAACCAGTTGCACCTGTTACAGCAGCTTTTTGTATCTGAACTAATTAGGTTTGAATTAAAGAACATGTGTACCCCTATGCACGTTACACACACACTATTGCTGAGTTGGCAGCTCCAGGTTTTACAACCAGTAACAATGAAGGGACACTGCCCACTGCCTTTACCTTTCTAGGCAGAAGTCACAGGTTCTGGACATCTTTTCAAAAATGCAGAAGTACTCTTTCCTCATGAATGCACACTGGAGTCAAGGTGTACTAGTGACAATGGTGTCTGGGGTGCCAATCAATCGGTCTGCTATGTGTTGGATAGGACCAGGCTTCTCATGCACTAAAATGCCCTGTGGATGGTGGAAATGTTTCAGAATGGCAGAAAGTCAACCTATTGCTGCTGGAAACTCCATCATCTCACTCTCCGTAGTATCCATGTGGCTTCTGGGAACTGGTGATCTTTCTGACTTGGATATAATGGTGATGGCAGTGATATTGAAACGCATGGTCTGCTGGTTGGAGACATTTTGCATCACTAGATTTGCTTAACATCGATCAGTCTATACTTGAGAACTGAAAGAACGTAGGGAAAAGTAATAGGCATTCACATCGCAGAATTAAATACCTACCCAGAAATTCAGAAACACTGAAAAAGGAGAACTAATTTGTGCCGTGCATTTATCCTGCACATATTCCCAAATGCAGTAGTTTTAGAATCAGTGTACATTTTGAGCATACAATGTTTGAGCTCCCTGATGGTGGGCAGTCACTGCTCTTTGTCTGCTGATTGATGGTGGAGCTCCAGCCACTGACAATCACTGTATGACCAACCCTTGCACGTGAACTACTGGAAGAGTGCTTTCCTTCTGCGTAAGATGACTGCAGGAGAGGAAGTTCAGATGTGTATCACCACCCGATAACACGGCTCTCTAAAGCAGGGAAGCATCACTTCATACACAGCAAAATGACGTCACTTCATGTCCATCCTCACACTGCGCATCTGAGAAAAAAACAGGAATGATGATTGGAAACACTGGATCAAATTTCCTTTAACTATTTAATTTGCACTGTTTACATTTCCAAAAGTGCAAAAAAAGCATCACCATTCTGTTGCAGAGTGCTGACAGATGCAGTTCAGTTTCCTGATGGCCCTTCACTGTTCAGAACTAAACACACTTAAAGTTCCAGGAATAAACACAGTGATCGTCAGAAAATTAATTGCGTTAATGCATAGTAATGAGGTTGAATATCAACCTTATAGACTTCCCCTTATTTAAGTTGTGATTGCGTAACCATCTATGACAGAGGAACCCACTTTATTGGCACACCATTCATCCTATTAAACTTTCACTCACTCCTCATAGCCTCCACCGCCAGCACATTATGGCTGCAGTGCATTCCATCTACTAAATGCACCACAGTTACCCTGACACAACCTCTCACGCCTGTGAAGCCTTCCGCAAGGGTAGCAAGTTTATGGAAGCAGTCTCCCATGTAAAGTCATCTGCAAGTCACGCATCACTGAGCTGGAGAACATTGTGGACTCTGCCTAGTACATCAGGGGCACATCCCTCCCAACTATCAAGAAGGCAACAGTAATGGTCAAAGATGACCCCATCACCCGGACCATGCCATCTTATCATAGCTCCCATTGGGCAGGTGGTACAGAAGCAGGTTCCACACAACCAGGTTCAAGGACAGCTATTTCCTTTCATCCATTTGGTTGATGAATCAACCAGCAAAAGCTTAATTGATACAGTTGAGCAACACTGTGCCATTTTGATCACTTTGCTCTAAAATATACTTAGTTTCTTTTTGTTCTAATTATGCTGTTTCATATAAAATGTGTGTATAATTTATGTTTAATATACGTTTTTCTTATGATGAGCCTGTAAGTAAGCTGTTCATTACACCTGTGCATCCATGTACCTGTACACATGAAAATTGATTTTGACATTGTCATAGAAATATATCACTGTTCCCTTAGTGTAAGTACATCTAAATCAATGAATCTTTTATTTAACCAGATCGACGACAGGGTGAAGGAGCAGCCTCACTTCCACCATCTCCAAGTAAATGAGAATGGTCAATAAATGCTGGCCTTGCCAAATGATTCCCACTTCATCACAACGAATAAAACTACAAGGTGCAAGCCTTGTTATCTAAGTTATGAGCCTGATGCACTACTATCTGAAAGTATGCACTTCAAATTTGTTTGGAATCTTCTATTTCAGATCTTAATAGACATTCCAACGTATCTCAACAATGTGCAAAACAGAGCATAAAGCAGTTTAAGGTTGTGTGAAGATACAAGGGTATCCTGCTTCAGTTTTTACTTGCCTGTAGTGGAGTTAGATCTAAACATCACAGGTTATGACATAAATGCTGCTGATTTGACAAAACAGATCTTTGCATGAAGTGTACTTTATAGGCAGAACAGAACACCTATAATAATCGCCCTCGTTCATAACTGGGAGAAATCCAAACTAAGCACACTGCCCTTGCTTCTCTGTAAGTACTCCAACTATTAATCCATTACAATGCCCTGGGGCATCAAGCAAGGAAAATTTGGACAGGCAAGATCATCAAATCAGTGAATTACAGGTTCAGCAAGAATAATTATTGATTTTGAAGAGCCAGTATTTAAGTCTGGTTCCTAATAGTGAGATGATTCTAACTGAGGGTTGTAATTTAAACCAAGGTTTGGACACTAACTGTGCTAACATATCCACTTACAGTACCTGTGATGGAAGTGTTTATATGTGGGGAAATAGCATTGTATCTTTTAGCATCTAGAAAGGTTTTCTTGATGAAGCAGTTGAAATGTTAGTCCTAAAAGTGAACTCAATTGATAATAGAAAAACAAACAGAACAGCTGTTATATTGAATCAGTGCCGACATTCTCATCTTTGAGTTTGGAATTTTGGGGGCTGAAAATTAGGCTACTATGCCAGGTCAGGACTGGAAGAGTATCATAGTGACGGGGTAGGTGTTTCTGATGTGAGCTTCAAACAATTATAAGCTCCAAGTGAACATATAAAAAAATTCAAGGCTCTATTTGACAAAATAATGGGAAGTTCTCCCTGATTTTCTGGGATATCTCTCAAATACACCTGGTAGGTCACCTGGTCATTTATTCTAAATGAGTTTCCTGATTCACAAACATTTCAAATATATGAATTTCTGCAATATTTCCCTTGACACTATATAATATGTTTTCAAATTGCAGAACATTTGCTCTCTTATCACAAACCCTGCTTCATTTACTGACCATAGCAGTATATTGTACCAGAATTCCCAAAGTGTATTTCTCTCAGCCTTTCAACTTACAGCATTTTATCTTAGTTGAATCTTTTCCAAGAATGCATCACTTTCATAAATTGAGGAATGCTGATGTTGCCAAATGTGGGATCTTGCTATGCACAACTTGACTGCCATATTTTATCATTACCATAGTTACACATCAGAAGAACAGTGCCTCCCCTGTTAATTCCACAACCAGCTTTTCCAAAGCCTCTTGTCTGAATCCATCCCATTAGATCTCTGAAGTGCCCAAACCCGACTCAAGCAAGATCAGTTTCGCCAGTGAAAACACGATCATTATTTCTTTACTTGTACTCCGAAGCAAGTTCAGAATTGAGGTAGTGATTTGCAACTAAACCCTATGAGTCATAGTGATCTGCACTCTGTTCACCGTCCTCCTTCTGCTGTAGCCTATAGATTTTGAAACCCAAGGTTATTGCAGACTAACACTAATTTATGATAGTTTATAATCATTCTCTAAAAATGATTATAAGTGCATTCTGCACTTCGGAACATTAATCCCCCTCCAAAGTTTCTCATTTCAACTTCTCTTTCTGCTTCTAGAGGCCGTGCATTGCCCAGCAGATGTGCAAAAGTAAAGAACAGAAATGTTGACTTATTGGACTATAAGGGCACACGGAATGGTTAATTTTATACTGTCAGTAACTTTTGCTGACATCAGGCATCTGTGGCCCAAGCAGGAGAAAAAGCTGATGCAATCTTGAGTCATATACCAACACACTGATGCTATTCATTTAAATCAACTAAACTGTGGAAGAGTAAAAATATAAAAGAGATGGGGTAAGTCTAGAATTGGATAAATTGTTGGCAGCACGCTTCTGCAGATTTTTGCACTATGGGAAGGATTTGTATAACTGGACAGCTGTAGAGCTGCAGAAATTAGATGGGAGAGATGCAGTTCATAAGAAACAGGCCTTTCAGCCCACCTCCTCCTTGGATTAGGCCTGATGGCTGTCCTATCCAAATACCAGTCCAAATGCCTTTTAAATGTTTTAACTACATCTGCCTCTCTTCTGGCAATCTGCAACTGTTCAATGATTTCTTGAGCACTTTTTCTTTTACTAGTCCTTTTAGCAT
>JAUOBT010039888.1:0-11176 GCA_032362145.1 Hypanus berthalutzae
TGAAGGATCTCAGCAGGCCAGGCAACATCCATGCAAAAGAGTACTGTCGACATTCCAGGCCGAGACCCTTCATCAGGACTGATGAAGGGTCTCAGCTCGAAACATTGATACTTTTTTCCACAGATGCTGCCTGGCCTGCTGAGATCCTTCAGCAGTTTGAGGGTGTTGCATAAATCAAATCAGAATTTGGTGTGCCTACCCTTTGCCTTTGAAACTGCATCAATTCTCTTTGGTACGCTGCCATGCTCTTTTATAAGGAAATTGGCTGGTAGGTTGTTCCCAGCACCTCAGGGAACTTGCCGCAGTTCTTCTGCAGACTTTGGCTGTCTCATTTGCTTCTGTCTCTCCAGGTGATCCCTGGGAACCTCGATGATGTTGAGATCAGGGCTCTGGGGAAGCCACACTATCTGAAACCATATAAAAATAAATCTAGGGTGCCGAAGGGTTTTGCACATTACAGTATGTTCTACATGCCTAGTGATTGGAAACCATGGTCACATGCCTATGAGGCCATTCTTCAGATAAGCTTTCATGAACAACATGAAAGAGCAATGACCAATGACCAAAATACTCCATGGTTTCAGACGACTAAAACTAGTATGAGATTCCCAAACACATCCAATATCATCCTCAATTGCCCTTGAGTGCTCGGTGTGATGAAAAAAACATAAATACATGATAACTATCTACAATATCCCTAAAATAACTGACTACCGACATTTTTTTTTTGCCTAAAGCATTTACAAATTACTTTTTCTGGAAGATGAAGCAGTTCTGAAAAGGCTAATCATGCTTTTCTCAAAATTGATAGCAGGCAAAGTGCTGCATGGATTGACAAACTGTCAAGGGTTCCGCATCACAATTTGCTTTACCGCACAATTTACTTTGCATATCTATTTTCCTTGAAAAGAGAATCTCCTCTCGTGTCACATGAGGAAGATTAGGGAAGAATTATTTAGAAATTTATCCTTGGTCAGCAGCATTATAATACAGCATCAGCACATTATACACTGGAAATGTACCCATTGACCATGCTTGGCTGCAGCCTGTTTATAAAAAGCACAAACCTGGACTTTTAAAAAAATGCTTAGGTCCTGCAATTCTCAATATTCAAAATAACATTAAAGCAAACTCTTAGAAATTAAAATCAGTTCTATAACACCCTAGTGGCATTTAAAATAGTTTGAGAGCACTTTAGAATATTCCACACAAATTTTGTACAATGCAGTGCAATCCATTGTTTTTCGATATAAAAATTTCCATTGTTCAGCTTGTTTATTGATTGACAATAATTTCCTTGCAAATTAGCATTAGAATAGTTGTTAAAATGAAACTGTTCCTTTGATTGCTACCTGCTATTTTGCTCAAATATTCTAATTCTGGTCAATTGTTCTGAATCTCCAAGTAACCAAAGTAGCCTTGTCTTTAACATATGGAAAACATATGTCATTAACATATGTTAAATCTAGATATGTAACCTTCTGTGCCTCTTTTTTTGTGCATTTACTGTACATTAAAGTAGAATCATTAGTTACCAAAAGCTTTTATGCTCCTCTTCAATCATGTATTGATCTACCTAATTAGAATGAAGGAGCTTTGTGTATCCAGTCAAATGGCTGTGATAAATAAAGGTGAACTAATTGATCTCGGTTATGAATCTTATTCTATCTTCAGGTAAAATACAAGAAGAGTGTTCATCCAAGATTGTTTGGGGAACTGCGCGAGACCTGCTTGCTAATTTTGCACTCTGGAAAGTAGCACTGGGTAATGTCTAACAATTGATCCTTGGTTAGATGTGTGAAATGTGTTAGATGAGGTTGAAAAGAAAGTTCAGCGGGATATAACATGTTAGAGTATATTTCATTTGTGAGGAATCTCCATTTTCCTTGAAGCAGAGGAGCTGAGTAATATTGTGAGAAGCATAAATAGGGTAGAAGTTGGAAGCTTTTCCTTGTTGCAGGTGTATTTACAACTAAAGAACCAAGATTTAATGTAAGATGCTTAGAAGGGGGTTAGTGGCATCTCTTGGATATTGTATAAGTTTGCCTGGATTTGGTTTAAACATTTAGAAGCACTGGCTTTCACACTAGAAGCCTGAAGTATTTACAATGTTGTAGTGGAAGGGTAAGTCTCAAAACCTACAGCAGTCCTCAGTAGACAGCTCCTGCAGGAAGTGGGGCTGAGGTAGTGACAGCGTAGCTTCAAGTCTTAGTGTGCAGGCTGGCTTCATTGTGCTTTGGCATTGAATCGAGAGGATAAATTCTAAATTTCAACTCCCAGCTTTTTTATATATTCACAGACTTTGAATTTTTGTCTGTTAAGCAGCATATTTCCTAGGAATTACGTTAAAATTGAACTTTACCTCTAATCTACCTATTCATTACACAGTGTCTGATTGATTGATTTATCATGTGGGTAGATGTACATCGATGAGCCAAGCAATTATGTGGAAGTAAAGTAGCATTATCTTCAATTCAGCATCACATTTCTGCTCGGAGTGGTGGAGATTAGATGTTCGCTCTCCCACTTCACTCTTTCTGTACTGTGATTTATTGTGTTGGAACCATATTTATTTGGCCATTAAGTTCTAACCTGAGATCATCTTAGCTTGATTTCTCATTACTGTTCCATATGATACACAATTATGTACTCTTCACCATCATTGAACACAGCTCACAGCAGTGCTACAATCTGCACATTGTAATTAAAGCTAATTTGCAATGCATGTTTATAACATAGTGTAAAACAATATGAAAAAGTTAGAAGGTTAAAAAGTATGATAAGGTCAGTAAACTCGAAACAGACTGATTTCTTTCATTTAAAAAATCATCATGGCCAGAAAAGAGTGAAAATCGCGGGGCGCACTTCCATCATCTTTGCCCAACTTTATAAAAGTGTTTGCGGTGGTGAAGGTAAAGAAAGACTTCTCTTTTATAGCCTCCTATTTGTAAAATCTGGAAAATGAGCAACAATATTTGGGGAGAATAGCACCAGGGCTGAAATAAAGATGGGAAAGATATTCAGCTAGTCAGGCAGTAATTGTGGAGACAGAAACATGAAAAAGAAATCTTTTAAGTGAGTTTTAAGTGAGTACAGGAGTTAGGGGAGGGTGAGCAGTGTGGGTAGACAATGACTGTAGGAAAGTAGGAGGAAAAATGGAAAACTCTAAAGTCACATCAATCAGGAAAGATGGAATGTGTCATAGATCTTTACATGCATGAAAGGGTTTGACAGAGTTGCTACAGTGTAGGTATTTTACTGTCATGGAACACTAAACCAGGAGTCGTAAATAAGAAACTCCTCAATAAATTCTCCCTATTTAGCAATGGTCTGAAACATCAACTGTTTATTCCCCACCATAAATGATGACTGACCTGCAGAATTCTTCCAGAGTTTGTGCGATTATCAAGATTTCCAGCGTCTTCAGGATCTCTGGTGTCAGTGCTTGGAAGGAAAACTTACTACCACAAGTTAAGGTTGAATGGCAGTGATACAGCTAATGAGAAGGAAAATCAGCAAATGAGCCAGAGAAAATGATAAATCAAAAAATGATTTGATGATGGATCTGGGGCAACAGGGCTCAGCCTCCTAGCTCTTTAGCAGGTAGACAACTCTTTTCAGCTCCCATGTGACCTAATCAAAATCAGCGGCAAAATGTATGACGATTGTACATTTGCCAAAAATGTACGAGAAATCAATAGTCCTTGTTGAAGTTTGCCCTGGACTCTCTGACATGTAGGCATTCCCAGAGATGCATATGAAAGCAAACATCAGCTGCTGCTGTTGGAAGGTGATAGACTTAGTCTGCCCAAACTTTTGTCTGTCCAAAGTTTGTTGATCTTCCAATGTATGGAGATGTCAGTCGGCAAATGTTGCTGGCTGGCACATTCCAGGGTGCAGGAAGATGTTATGAGAACTGCTCTGAATCTCAGTGCTGCTACCACAAGCTCTGTTAGGACTGGATACTGAGATGTTGGTGCCTGTCTAGTAGCCTCTCAAACACTTCACAGGGGCATTGTTTAAGGAGAAATTGTAAGTGGTATTGATAAGAGAATACATTGATCTGACAGTACAGATAATGTAGATGTCAACTGATTATATTGTATTTCTTTCCTATGTTTTATGAATAAATTATGTTCTTCAAATTAAAGAAAAGTCCACTACACTTCTCAGGGTCAAATCCAATTCACAGATAATCTCCTTCATGATACAGCCACTGCTTTGATTTTACTAGCCTGTGAATTCCTATATTGGCTTGTTGATTAAACCGTACTCTTCTCCTACCTGTCTCAAACCATGGTTGTTTATTACCTACAGTACTATGAAATTTGGGGCATTTTAAACTCATATTTTTTATATTTTCTTTAATTCCTGTCATGTGTCCTGTAGTTCACAAATTGTAGCAGGACTCAGGACTATTTGCAGTATTCCTATAACAACTGTGTTCGTACTTCTTTGCTTGCAGTCTTAATTTGATTAAAACAGGATATTTAAATGAAAATATCATTTACATAAAAAATTCACTCTAATTTCCATTTGAATTGAATTGCTATTTAACAAGTTAATTATAAATATGATTTACATAATCCAAATCATATTATCGTTGGTAGAACAGACTGTTCCAAAAAAAACTAATGCTTAGCCAATCATTTGATGAATCATCTGCAGTTAATCCCCCTGCAATTGTTTCAGTTATATGGAGTTAAGAATTTCTATTTAATGTACAGCATTTTCTAGGGCATTGCCATGGGTTAAAATAATAAAAATATAATATAGGAGTAAATTTTACAAGCTGTATTTCAGTATTGTTAAATTCAAAATTAGGTTTCAAAACTCTGAAGAAACGGAAGGAAGAAAAAGAACTGAAGGAAAAAGAAAAGTCATTATTCTGAAGTTAACTCTCAAACTTTACTGAATTAAAATGGGTGGGTACAATGGGCTTTGGAATTTTTCTAGAGGATGCGAAGCCGAGGATGGCTGTGTTTTCCGTGTCTGTAGTAGGAAGAAAACAAGAAAATAGCTGTGAGGATTATTGATCTTCTTTATAAAATACTGGAATGAAAGATTCAAATTTGCTTCATGTAGTATCAAATACACCCAGAACTTGATAGAAAAAAAATACCAGAATGCTTATCTGAATGATGAGGTGGGGAAAGAATAATCAGAACCAAGAAGGGGTGAATGGAAGTGTATTTTTCAAGAGTACAGAGGAGTCCTGAGGAACACAGAGCAAAGTCAATTGAAATAAGAAGCCGGAGCATGATAATAGGTGCTGCCTCTTCACTATTGTTTATTAACCTCACAATTTCGGAACCTACACCACCAACTTCATAAAATCTCTGCTAGTTGAATTAATGCATTTTCGCTTTATCTTAGAAATGCAAATCGTCTGCCAACAAAGTGAGCATATTTCCACGTTGGCAGCAGTTGCTTCAAAAAACAAAGCACTTACCTAATCCTACAATTCCTCTGATCCTTCATCTTTGTTCTGGTTGTTGCTGGCACGACTGCTGCTTGCAGTGGCCACACAAACAGCCTTTTCCAGTGCAATTGTAGTCTAATGACTGCGCAGATTTAATAACTGAATACTGTCCCAAATCACATTAATTGAGAGATACCCATTTGTTCATTTCCTAGTTCTTTATTACATGGATACCTTGCTTACATGCATAGGCTCAGTACTAGGAGTGAGAGCACAACTGGACCCAGTAATAACAGAAGTCATTATTGCATTGGAGATAGATTGATGTTACTGACTGCCCTACTGTGCTGGGGGTTTGGTGCAAAATTCCATCCTCTGTACTGCTACAGCAAGAACCTAGGTGCTGGGATCCTGGCAAAGTTTAGCAATGTGTCACACTATGGCATTATGGGGAGAAGGCAAGGAGGGAGCGAACTGGTGCTCGGGTTATGGCTGCTCAATACTGAGTTTTGGGGCTCAGGACTGTACCTTAAACCAGAAGGCATAAGAACATAAGAAATAGGAGCAGGTTGGGCCATTCAGCCTATCAACTCTCTCTGCTCTGCCATTCATTCATGACTGATTTACTCAACCTCATCCTCCTGCTTTCTCCCCTTCCCGATCAAGAATCTGTCAACCTCAGCTTCAAATATACCCAATTACTTTGCACCTACAGCCACCTGGGCAAAGAATTCCACAGATTCTTCACCTTCTGGCTAAAGAAATTCCTCATCATCTTTGATGTAAAGGGAATCCCTTCCATTCTGAGGCTGTGTCACTGATCCTAGACTCCCTCACTATTGAGAACATCCTCTCCATGTACACTGTATCTAGGCTTTCCAATATTCAGTTGGCTTCATTGACATACCCCCTCATTCTTCTGAATATCAGTGAGTACAAGCCCAGAGATATTCCTCATAGGTTAACTCTTTCATTCCTGGAATCATTCTTGTAAACCACCTCTGGACCATTTTCCACTCTAACTTTACTCAGTACAGTAAGTGCTGCCCATTTCAAGGTACTAGCAGCACCTTCTTCATATTGACAGGCTGCACAGGTCCATAGATTCACTCACCTACCTCATACTGGATGGGATGGACGACGATCTGTGCACCTCTCTTTGGCTGCCTGAATTTTGCTGTCCTGGAGATCTCCCTACGGTTGTAGTCACTAGCCATTCGGTTTGCCATTGTGGAGAAATCTCTGATCTGTCAATATGATATCCCAGTAATGACCCATGTTATGGTCTTGACTAAGGTACAGCCCCAAGCCCCAGTATTGACAGGACACACTGCCTGCACCAGCCTACCTAACACCAGCAGTATTAGGCAGGTCATTGGTCATGGGAAGCTAGGACAGGGCAGAGGAGCATGCACATGCACGTGCAGAGGAGTGTGTATCCGTGAGCATTCAGACCTCTCTGGGGAAGCCAAGGCCTTCCTGTCAGAGTGCTGCTAAGGAAGGTACCACTGCATCAGATTAAATTTTTTTTAACATTACAATTTACATCAATACATCACATTTTTTGCAAACAAGTTAAAAAATATATTTGCAAAATCTCTCAAAAAGCAAGGCCATGTTGAACATGCGTGAAACATTTTCCTGTTGTCCAATTGGTTAGCGAAACTTTTCCAACCATTGCTGCTCCTGTTGTCAGAAGGGAAGCTTTAAATATTACATTCAATGGCATTATCTAGTTTTAAATAAGTGTCATCTGCTCGACAGAATTGAGCCTGGTCACAGCAATGAGTGGCTGTCGGCAGGCTTCTTTATCTCACACCTGCAGAAAGCATTGCCCATTTCCAGAGGAAGTAGTGACTAAGAAGCTATTATTTGAGAAAATGCTGCTCACAAGTCCTCATGCAAATTTGACTAAGCAGTTGCGGAATTTTATGAACTATGACGAGCAAGTGAATATTTTTTAAAAAGGTCTTAATGATCTTTATTTTGCACTCCTGAGGAAATCACTCCAAAAAAGCAAAAGCTGCAGATCTAACGGCTTAATGTACAATGAATCATTGTGGCTGAAAACCACAAGGTTGTGTTCATACTGCAAGAACAGACCGCACACTGACTATCAATTCTGATCAAATGAAGTGAAGTGACTTTATTTGTCTGCTTGTTTCCTATCATGCACTCAATTCATCGAGTCCTACGGTAGTATTTTCTGCAATGCGGATCATTTTAAGTCCACCTCTTATTTGATCGCAGTAATCATCCTGCGAAATTGACTTCACATTCAACAATGTCTCCTGCTTTTTCAATGACTTTTGACGAATCCAATTCTCAGAAATCCATCGAAGACGACAAGCTTAATTAATTATAAACATGATCCACAGCTATGTGACTGCAAGGAATGACAAGCAAACGGCAAAGCTAGCCGAGAAAAGAATCAAAAATAAAATGACAAGTGGTAATCAGAAAAAAAAGTGTGTTTCTTAAATAGTCCTCATGTGCCATGAATTTGGAAGCTGTTTTTATTTTGAGTGCATTGGGTGAAATAGTGTATCTTATTTTTTTAATCGGCTGATATCCTTTGTGTTGAATTGGTGTTTTGGCAGCTTTAGACAGATGCCCTGCATGGGTTATGATCAGTAGGCAGGAAATACAGTGGAAAGAGCAGAGTTAGCAGCTCTTTAAAGAAAGGGACTGGAGAGGCATCAAGAGGGTGAGGTTTTAACGGAGCAGGCAAAAGAAAGCGGTAAGCAACAGCATTAGTTTGGAAATGTTAATTCTTGTTAAATGTTTCCTCTTGACTACTTCCAATGCCACTTGCTCATCCAGTTCACTCTCAACATACAACATAATGCAACATACATGTGTCCATACTGCTTCCTGGTTTTCTTTAGTTCTCTGGCTGTGGCTTATAGCACCCTTCTTCTTCCTCAGTGAGCTTACTTTTCAGATTTACGATCAGGTCATCTCCTACTTAAATTATTAAGATGGAAAGGAATTTACTTCACTTTTAACAATTCCCGTAATTCTTGATCTCTGAGGAAGAGATCAAGAGATCATAAATATGCCATGGAGAGAAAACAATGTTATTCATCATTTATAGTCACTACATGATAAGAAGGATAAGATTGAGTCAGAGAAAGTGCAGAAATGAACTGCAAGAATACTGGTGGGATTGGAGGGCTTCAGTTATCGGGGGAGATTGAGTAGGCTTGTTCCATGTATGCCCTACCCTCCATGTAAAGACATTGCCCCTTAGGTCCCTTTCAAATTCTTTTCCCAATGCCTCTCATGATTTTATACCTTCTGTAAGGATTCTTGACACAAATTTTTAGATAGGTCAATTAGAAGAGAGCCTTTCTGGATCGAGTGCTCGGCAATGAACCAGGTCAGATCTCACGGTGGGTAAGCATTTTGGAGTCAGTGGCCACAACTCACTGACCTTCACTATAGCCTAAGACAGGGGTAGGGGACGACAGTACGGAAAAGTACTTAAATGGGAAGAGGAGGAATTATAATGCTATTAGGCAGGAGCTTGGAAGCATAAATTGGGAATGTATGTACTCAGGGAAATGCACAACAGAAATGTAGAAGCTGTTTAGAGAGCAATTGCATGCGGTTCTGGATAGCTTTGTCCCATTGAAGTGGAAGAGGATGTTAGGGCGGGCGAAGGAGACACGGTAGTCAAGAGGAAGAAAGAAGCTTACTTAAGGTTTAGAAAGCAAGGATCAGACAGGACTCTAGAGAGCAGCCAAAAAGGAGCTGAAGAATGGAAATCTGTCTTCATAGTGAACTCCTTCATGACCATCGTAACATTGACCTATTTACATGCCAACTCTTTCTCCAATTATAATTTGAATCCCACATCCTGACTACTGTTTGGAGGCCTGTATATAAATCTCATCAATGACCTTTTACCCTTGCAGTTTCTTAACTCTATCCACAAGGATTCTACATCTTCTGATCACTTCTTTCCAAGGATTTAGTTTCATGTGATATCAGCAGAGCCACTCCGGCCACTCTGTCCTTTCAATCCAATATGTATCTTGGATGTTAAGCTCCCAACTGTGATTTTCTTTCAACCATAACTCAGTTAACTCCACAACAGCCTACCTGTCATTCTACAGGATGATCCACTTTATTCTGTACACTGCTTGCATTCAGATACAACACCTTCAGTTTTGTGTTCATCACCTATTTCAATTTTGCCCCTATGTAACTGGAAGAAAAATTCTTATCCCTTTCTAAGCTTTTTTGTCTTTTTTTTATTCTGGAGGATTCCATGTGCACCCTCCTTCGCTTGGATTTTATCTTTATTTTTCCAATATGTTGACTTCCTCCCCGAGATTTATTTTAAAGCCCTATCCACAGCTCTAGTTATGCCATTTGCCAGGACCCTGGTCCCAGCACGAATCAGCTGGAGTCTATCCCAACAGAACATAATATATGTTTGGCTGAAGAGCCAGTGGTGTAAAGTATTCAGATATAATCTGTAGGATTATTCAGAATCTTAATCAAAATTCCACCTAATCAAGTCAAGTATGTATTCAATTAGTTAACTCTCATTGGATCTCGGTACCAGGTCAAAAGCTTTGCTAAAATAGATATAGACAATGTCCATTGACCTGCCCTTACCAATCCTTCTGGTTACTTCTCCTAAAAAACCTCTATCAGATTTGTAAAACGTGATTTCCCCATGCACAAAACCATGCTAACTGTGCCTTGTCCGTCTTTATCTATGCAAATTCTAATAGATCCTGTCCATCAGATTCCCCTCCAGTAACTTACTCACCACTGATGTCACTGGCCTGCAGTTACCTGGCTTGTTTTGCTGTTCTTTTTAAACAGTACAAAAAAGGCTCTCCCTCCAGTTCTTTGAAACTTCACCTGTGGCTAAAGATAATAGAAGTATCTCTGCAGAGGCCTTTGCATTGCTTGTCTACCTTCACATAAAGTCCAAGGATGCACTTGGTTATGTCCTGGGGATTTATCCATTTCAATGTACTTTAAAGCCAACAATACTCTCTCTTTGGTAACTTTTAAATGTTCCAAGGCATCAAAACTCATTTGCCTCAGAAGAACTGACGACAAATATTCATTAAAAATCTTATCCATGCCGTATGGCTCCACACAAAGACAGCCTCTTCCTCTTAATACCTGTAATATCTCATGGGATTTGCATTAAATTTTGTCTGCCAGGTCCATTTCATGTCTTCTCTCTGCCTCCTTGATCTCACACTTAAATATTCTCCTGCAATTCTTATACTCATTGATGGATCTGCTTGATCTCGATTGCCTGAATCTGACGCACACCTTCTCCGTCTCCCATGGTCCACTGTTCTCTCCTATCAGATTCCTTCCTCTTCAGTCCTTTACCTCATTCATCTATCAACACCCAGATTCTCACTTCATCTCCATGTAAAGGTTCAAAGGTTCATTTTATTATCAAAGTATGTATGTAGATACAGTTCTGAGATTTATCTTCTCCAGGTAGCCAGGAAATACAGAAAAACCATAGAAGTCATTAGAGCAGCTAGAACATCAAAACCCTAACCCCCATGTTCCACCAATGCAAAAAGAAAATCAGCAACAATGACCTATATACACACAAAAAACTTACATATCGTCCAGCTGGAAAATGGCAACAAGAAATAAAACACAGAAAACCTGAGACCATATAAACCACAGTACACACCAATAATCACATATGTCTTAGAATTTTGAAGACATCCTCCGTCAGCATCAAGGAGAGTGACAGCT
>JAUOBT010039955.1:0-16491 GCA_032362145.1 Hypanus berthalutzae
ATTCCACACTGATATCCCTCACATATTGATACATGCCACAATGATCTCCCTCACATATCAATACAATCCACACTGATCTCCATAGTATATCAATACATTCCACACTGATCATCCTCACATATCGATACATTACACTCTGATCTCCTTAGTAAATCAATACATTCCACATTGATCTCCATAGTTTATCAACACATTCCACACTGATATCCCTCACATATTGATACATGCCACAATGATCTCCCTCACATATCAATACAATCCACACTGATTTCCCTCACATGTCGATACATTCCACACTGATCTCCCTCACATGTCGATACAATCCACACTGATCTCCCTCACCTGTCGATACATTCCACACTGATCAACCTTACAGATCGATACTTTCCACACTGATCACCCTCACATGTCCATACATTCCACACTGATCTCCGTCACATATCGATACATTCCACAATGATCTCCCTCACATATCAATACGTTCCACACTGATTTCCATCACATACCAATACAATCCACACTGATTTCCCTCACATGTCGATACAGTCTACACCGATCTCCCTCACATAGCGATACATTCCACACTGATCTCCCTCACATATCAATACATTCCACACTGATCTTCATAGTATATCAATACATTCCACAATGATCTCCCTCACATAACGATAAATTCCACAATGATCTCCTTCACATGTCGAGATATTCCACACTGATCTCCCTCACATGTCGAGATATTCCACACTGATCTCCCTCACATATCGATACATTCAATACTGATCTCCCTCTCATAACGATACATTCCACACTGATCTCCGGCACATATCGATACATTCCACACCGATCTCCCTCACATGTCAATACATTCCTCTCTGATCTCCCTCACATATCGATACATTCAACACTGATCTCCCTCACATAACAATATATTCCACTCCGATCTAACTCACATGTCTAAACATTCCACAGTAATCTCCCCAGTATATCAATACATTCCACACTGATCTCGCTTGTATATCAATACATACCACACTGATCTCCCTAATATATCAGTATATTCCACACTGATCTCCTTCACATATCACTACATTGAACACTGATCTCCGTAACTTGTCAATACATTCCACACTGATCTCCCTCAGATTTCGATACATTCAGCACTGATCTCGCTCACATATCAATAGATTCCACTCTGATTTCACTCACATATCGATACATTTCACACTGATCTCCCTCACATGTCGATACATTACACACTGATCTCGCCAGTATATCAATACATTCCACAGTGATCTCCCCCACATATCAATACATTCAACACTGATCTCCCTTACATATCAATGCATTCTACACTCTTCTCCCTCAGATATCAATATATTCCACGAAGATCTCCCTCTCATATCGATAATTCAACACAGAACTCTCTCACATATCAATACATTCCTCACTGATCTCCCCAGAATATCAATACATTCCACAAAGATCTCCCTTACATATCAAAAAATTCCACAATGATCTACCTCACATATCAATACATTCCTCACGGAACTCCCTCACATATCGATCCATTTCACACAAATCTCCCTACATATCGATACATTTCACACTGATCTCCCTAGTATATCAGTATATTCCACACTGATCTCCCGCACATATCCATACATTGAACACTGATCTCCCTCACATATCAGTACATTCCACTCTGATCTCCCTCACGTATCAATACATTCCTCACTGATCTCCCTGACATGTCGATACATTCCACACTGATCTCACTCACATATCAATACATTCCACACTGATCTCCCTCACATATGAATACATTCAACACTGATCTCCCTCTCATATCAATATATTCAACACTGATCTCCCTCACATATCAATATATTCCACACTGATCTCACTCGCATTGCGATACATTTCACAGTGATCTCCCTCACATGTCGATACATTACACACTGATCTCGCCAGTATATCAATACTTTCCACAAAGATCTCCCTTACATATCAAAAAATTCCACAATGATCTACCTCACATATCAATACATATCTCACGGATCTCCCTCACATATCGATACATTTCACACTGATCTCCTTCACATATCGATACACTTCACACTGATCTCCCTCACATGTCGATACGTTACACACTGATCACCCTCACATATCAATACATTCAAAACAGTTCTCCCTAGCATATCAATACATTCAACACTGATCTCCCTCACATAACAATATATTCCACTCTGATCTCACTCACATATCGATACATTTCACAGTGATCTCCCTCACATGTCTATACATTCCAAACTGATCTTCCTAACATGTCGATACATTCCACACTAATCTCCCTCAGATATCGACACATTCCACACTAATCTATCTCATATATCGACACATTCCACACAGATCTCGTTCACAGATCAATAGATTCCACACAGATCTCCCTCACATATCAATATGTTCCATCTTCATCTCCTCGCATATCGATAATTCAACACAGAACTCCCTCACATATCAATACATTCGACACTGATCTACCTCACATATCGATACATTCCACACTGATCTCCATCACATAACAATACATTCCACACTGATCTCCCTCACATGTCGATACATTCCACACTAATCTCCCTCACATATCGATGCTTTACACACTGATCTTCCTCACATATCGATACATTCAACACTGATCTCCCTCATATATCAATACATTCCACACTGATCTCGCTCACATGTCGATACATTCAACACTGATCTCCATCACATGTCGATACATTCCACACTGATTTCCTCAGATATCGATATATTCCACACTGATCTCCCTCACATGTCAATATATTCCACACAGATCTCCCTCACATGTCAATACATTCCACACTGATCAACCTCACATATCGATACATTCCACACTGATCTCCATAGTATATCAATATATTCCACACTGATCTCCCTCATATGTCAATACATTCCACACTGATCATCCTCACATATCGATACATTACACTCTGATCTCCCTCAGATATGAATACATTCAACACTGATCTCCCTGACATGTCGATACATTCCACACTGATCTCACTCACATATCAATACATTCAACACTGATCTCCCTCTCATATCAATATATTCCACACTGATCTCCCGAGTATATCACTACATTCCACACTGATCTCTCTTGTATATCAATACATTCCACACTGATCTCCCTAGTATATCTGTATATTCCTCACTGAACTCCGTAACATGTCGATACATTCCACACTGATCTCACTCACATATCAATGCATTACACCTTGTTCTCCCTCGCATATCGATAATTCAACACAGATCTCCCTCACATATCAATACATTCCAAACTGATCTCCCCAGTATATCAATACATTCAAAACTGATCTCCCTCACATATCAGTACATTCCACACTGATCTCCCTCTCATATCAATAAATTCCTCACTGATCTCCCTGAGATGTCGATACATTCCACACTGATCTCACTCACATATCAATAAATTCCTCACTGATCTCCCTGAGATGTCGATACATTCCACTCTGATCTGACTCACATATCGATACATTTCTCACTGATCTCCCTCACATGTTGATACTTTACACACTGATCTCCACAGTATACCAATACATTCCACAGTGATTTCCCACACATATCAATACATTCAACACGGATCTCCCTCACATATCAGTACATTCCACACTGATCTCCCTCGCTTATCAATACATTCCAAACTGATCTCCCTAGTATATCAGTACATTCTACACTGATCGCCCTTACATATCAATACATACCACACTGATCTCCCCAGTATATCAATGCATTCCACACTGATCTCCCTTCTAAATCAATACATTCCACACTGATCTCGCTCACATGTCGATACATTCTACACTGATCTCCTTCACATATCAGTACATTCAACACTGATCTCCCTCACATGTCAATACATTCCACACTCATCTCACTCGATATCGATACATTACCCACTGATCTCCTTAGTAAATCAATACATTCCACACTGATCTCCATAGTATATCAATACATTCCACACTGATCTCCCTCACATATAAATACATTCCACACTGATCACCCTCACATGTCGACACATTCCACACTGATCTCCATCACATGTCGAGATATTCCACACTGATCTCCCTCACATGTTGATACATGTCACAATGATCTCCCTCACATATCGATATGTTCAACACTGATCTCCCTCACATGTCGAGATATTCCACACTGATCGCTCTCACATGTCAATACATTCAACACTGATCTCCCTCTCATAACGATACATTCCACACTGATATCCGGCACATATCAATACATTCCAAACTGATCTTCCTCACATATTGATACATTCCACAATGATCTCCATCACATGTTGATATGTTCAACACTGATCTCACTCACATATCGATTCATTCCACACAGATATCGGTAGTAAATAAATACACTCCACACTGATATCCATTGTATATCACTACATTCCACACTGATCTCCCACACATATCAATACATTCCACACTGATTTACCTCTCATATCAATACAATCCACACTGATTTCCCTCAAATGTCGATACATTCCACACTGATCTCCCTCACATATCAATACATTCCACACTGATTTCCCTCAGATATCAATATATTACACACTGATCTCCTTAGTAATTCAATACATTCCACACTTATCTCCATAGTATATCAATACTTTCCACACTGATCTCCCTCACATATCGATACGTTCAACTCTGATCTCCCTCACATATCGATGCATTCCACACTGATCACCCTCACATGTCCACACATTCCACACTGATCTCCCTCACATTTCGAGATATTCCACACTGATCTCCCTCACATATTGATAAATCCCACAATGATCTCCCTCACATATTGATATGTTCAACACTGATCTCACTCACATATCGATTCATTCCACACAGATCCACGTAGTAAATAAATACACTCCACACTGATATCCATAGTATATCAATACATTCCACACTGATCACCCTCACATGTCGACACATTCCACACTGATCTCTCTCACATATTGATACATTCAACACTGATCTCCCTCTCATAACGATACATTCCACACTGATCTGCCTCACATATCGATATGTTCAACACTGATCTCACTCACATTTCGATACATTCCACACAGATCGCCTGAGTAAATAAATACATTCCAAACTGATCTCCCACACACATCAATACATTCCACGCTGATCTCCCACACACATCAACACATTCCACACTATTCCCCCTCACATATCAATACATTCCACCTTGATCTCCCTCGCATATCGATAATTCAATACAGATCTCCCTCACATATCAATACATTCGACACTGAACTCCCCAGTATATCAATACATTCCACACAGATCTCCCTCACATATCAATAATTTACACTATAATCTCCCTGACATATCAATACATTCCTCACTGATCTCCCTCACATATCGATACATTACACTCTGAACTCCTCATCATATCTGTACACTACACACAGATCTCCCCAATGTATCAATACATTCCACACTGGTCTCCCTAGTATATCAGTACATTCCACACTGATCTCCCTAGTATATCAGAACATTCCACACTGATCTCCCTCACATGTCGAGATATTCCACACTGATCTCCCTCACATGTAGAGATATTCCACACTGATCTCCCGCACATATTGATAAATGCCACAATGATCTCCCTCACATATTGATATGTTCAACACTGATCTCACTCACATATTGATTCATTCCACACAAATCCACGTAGTAAATAAATACACTCCACACTGATATCCATAGTATATCAATACATTCCACACTGATCTCCCACACATATCAATACATTCCACACTTATTTACCTCTCATATCAATACAATCCACACTGATTTCCCTCACATGTCGATACATTCCACGCTGATCTCCCTCACATATCAGTACATTCAACACTATTCACCCTCAGATATTGATACATTTAACACTGAACTTCCTCACATGTCGACACATTCCACACTGATCTCCCTCACATATCGATACATTCCGCATTGATCTCCCTCACATAACAATATATTCAACACTGATGACCCTCAGATGTCGATACATTGCACACTGATCCCCCGCACATATCGATACATTCCACACTGATCTCCCTCACATATCAATACGTTACACACTGATCTCCTTAGTAAATCAATTCCTTCCACACTGATCTCCATAGTATATCAATACATTCCACACTGATCTCCCTCACATATGAATACTTTCAACCCTGATCACCCTCACATGTCGATACATTCCACACTGTTCTCCCTCACATGTCGAGATATTCCACACTGATCTCCCTCACATATGGATACATTCAACACTGATCTCCCTCTCATAAAGATACATTCCACACTGATCTCCCGCACATATCGATACATTCCAAACTGATCTCCCTCAAATATTGATACATGCCACAATGATCTCCCTCTCATATCGATATGTTCAACACTGATCTCCCACACATATCAATACATTCCACACTGATTTACTTCACATATCAATACAATCCACACTGATTTCCTTCACATGTCGATACATTCCACACTGATCTCCCTCACATGTCAATACATTCCGCACTGATCTCCCTCACATATCAGTACATTCCACACTGATCTCCCTCACCTGTTGATACATTCCACACTGATCAACCTTACAGATCGATTCTTTCCACACTGATCTCCCTCATATGCCCATACATTCCACACTGATCTCGTTCACATACCAATACATTCCACACTGATTTCCCTGACATACCAATACAATCCACACTGATTTCCCTCACAGGTCGATACATTCTACACTGATCTCCCTCACATATCGATATATTCCACACTGATCTCCCTCACATATCAATACATTCCACTCTGATTTCCCTCAAATATCAATCCAATCCACACTGATTTCTCTCACATGTCGATACATTCCACACTGATCTCCCTCACATGTCAATACATTCCACACAGATGAACCTCACATGTCGATATATTCTACACTGATCTCACTCACATGTCAATACATTCTTTACCGATCTCCCTCACATATCAATACATTCCACAGTGAACTCCTTCACATATCGATACATTCCACACTGATCTCCTTAGTAAATCAATATATTCCACACTGATCTGCATAGTATATCAATACATTCCACACTGACCTCCCTCACATATCGACACGTTCAACACTGATCTCACTCACATATCGATACATTCTATACTAACATCCATAGTAAATCAATACATTCCACACTGATCTCGCTCACATATCAACATATTCCACACTGACCAACCTCACATATCGATATACTCCACACTGATCTCACTCACATGTCCATACATTCCACACAGATCTCGTTAGTAAATAAATACATTCCACACTGATATCCATAGTATATCAATACATTCAACACTGATATCCATAGTATATCAATACATTCCACACTGATCTCCCACACATATCAATACATTCCACACTGATTTACCTCACATATCAATACAATCCACACTGATTTCCCTCACATGTCGATACATTCCACACTGATCTCCCTCACATGTCAGAACATTCCACACAGATCAACCTCACATATCGAGATATTCCACACTGATCTCACTCACATGTCCATACATTCTACACTGATCTCCCTCACATATCAATACATTCCACACTGAACTCCTTCACATATCGATACATTCCACACTGATCTCCTTAGTAAATCAATACATTCCACCTTGATCTCCTTCGCATATCAATACATTCCTCACTGATCTCCCTCACATATCGATACTTTCCACACTGATCTCCCTCACATATCAATACATTCCACACTGATCTCTCTCACATATCGATGAATTCCACACTGATCTCCCTCACATATCGATGCATTCCATAATGATCTCGCTCACATATCGATACATTCAACACTGATCTCCCTCACATATCAATATATTCCACTCTGACCTCACTGACATATCGATACATTTCACACTGATCTCCCTCACCGGTCGATACATTCCACATTGATTTCCCCTGTATGTCAATACATTCGACACTGATCTCCCTAGTATATCAACAGATTCCACACTAATTTCTCTCACATATCAATACATTCCACAATGATCTCCTTCACATATCAATATATTCCTCACTGATCTCCCTCACATATCAATCAATTCCACACTGATTTCCCTAGTATATCAATAAATTCCACACTGACCTCCCTAGTATATCAATGCATTCCACTCTGATTTCCCTCACATATCAATCCAATCCACACTGATCTCCCTCACATGTCAATACATTCCACACAGATCAACCTCACGTATCGATGTATTCCACACTGATTTCACTCACATGTCCATACATTGCACACAGATCTCCTTAGTAAATAAATACATTCCACACTGATATCCATAGTATATCAATACATTCCACACTGATATCCATAGTATACCAATACATTCCACACTGATCTCCCACACATATCAATTCAATCCACACTGATCTCCCTTACATATCAATATGTTCCACACTGATTTACCTCACATATCAATACGATCCACACTGATTTCGCTCACATGTCGATACATTCCACACTGATCTCCCTCACATATCAGTACATTCAACACTGATCTCCCTCACATATCGATACATTCCACACTGATCTCCGACACATGTCGATACATTCCACACTGATCATCCTTACAGATCGATACTTTCCACACTGATCTCCCTCACATACCAATACAATCCACACTGATTTCCCTCACATGTCAATACATTCTACATTGATCTCCCTCACATATCAGTACATTCATACTGATCTCCCTGACATATCAATACACTCCACACCAATCTCCCTCACATATCGATACATTGCACAATGATCTCCTTCACATTTCAATACGTTCAACACAGATCTCCCTCACATATCAATACAATCCACATTGATTTCCCTCACAGCTCGATACATTCCACACTGATATCGTTCACAGATCAATACATTAAACACAGATCTCCCTCACATATCAATGCATTCCATAATGATCTCCCTCACATATCAATACATTTTACACTGAACCCTTCACATATCAATACAATCCACAATGATTTCACTCACATGTCGATACATTCCACACTGATCTCCCTCACATATCAGTACATTCAACAGTGATCTCCCTCACATATCGATACATTCCACACTGATCAACCTTACAGATCGATTCTTTCCACTCTGATCTCCCTCAAATGTCCATACATTCCACACTGATCTCCCTCACATATCAATACATTCCACACTGATTTCACTCACATGTCAATCCAATCCACACTGATTTCCCTCACATTTCGATACATTCAACACTGATCTCCCTCACATGTCAATACATTCCACACAGATCAACTTCACATATCGATATATTCCACACTGATCTCTCTCGCATATCAATGCATTCCACACTGATCTCCCTAGTATATCAGTACATTCCACACTGATCTCCCTTACATATCAATACATTCCACACTGAATTCCCCAGTATATCAATGCATTCCAGACTGATCTCCCTTCTATATCAATACATTCCACACTGATCTCGCTCACATGTCGATACAGTCTACACTGATCTCCCTCACATATCAGTACATTCAACACTGATCTCCCTCACATATCAATACATTCCACACTGATTTCCCTCAGATATCGATATATTCCACACTGATCTCCCTCACATGTCATTACTTTCCACACTGATCTCACTCACATATCGATACATTACACACTGATCTCCTTAGTAAATCAATACATTCCACAGTGATCTCCATAGTATGTCAATACATTCCACACTGATCTCCCTCACATATCGATACGTTCAACACTGATCTCACTCACATATCGATACATTCTACACTGACCTCCTTAGTAACTCAATACATTCCACACTGATATCCATAGTATATCAATACATTCCACACTCTCCCTCACATATTAATACATTCCACACTGATCTCCCTCACATATCAATACATTCCACACTGATCTCCCTCACATATCGATACATTCCACACTGATCACCCTCACATGTCGACACATTCCACACTGATCTCCCTCACATTTCGAGATATTCCACACTGATCTCCTTTACAAGTAGAGATATTCCACACTGATCTCCCTCACCTATCAATACATTCCACACTGTTTTCCCTCAGATCTCGATATATTCCACACAGAGACTAAGCATTCAGACCGTAAATTCAATATGATCTGTTGATCTCAATTGTCATCACTTGAAGGAAATTCAGCTGTTTCTAGACACATGACAGTGATCTACCCGAATGCTGTGAAGTGAGTCTCAATTATACCTTCCTTCACAATAAGCCTCGTCTGAACCTTGGGATAGAAACATATTGCACATGCCGGCACGTTATGTAAAGGTGGTTGATTTGTCAGCTGTAAATGATGAGTAAGCATGGTAGATACACGGATCTGTCTAAACACAATTTTCAACTATATCATCTTGCTTAATATGTGTTTTTTGGGTCTCGAGTTATCCTTTCCCTCCTGAGAGTTTTCCTCAGACGTGTCTATATGATGTGTGGAACCCCATCTCTCCTGTGTGTTACAAGTAGCGGCATCCAGTGCGGACTGTCTTTTTCCCCATTATACTCTTTAATGTTCCATTTAAAATTGGCGCCTGCCCTACCCCTCACACACAGCTTGAATTCAGATTTAGCTACTTTCTCCAATACATCTTCTTTGACTATCAGCTATATTTTGTTGCTGTTATTTGTCCGACGGCATCTGCATGGATCCGGACAGAGTACAGGCCGGTTCACCGACGGTATTGTGTTGAACTAACCCATCTATCCCACAGAGCCCTCCAATTTTACTTCATCTCTCTGCCTATTTAGGAGGTCAAAAATGTCTCTGTTGTATCTGTCTCTAACAACGCCGCTCTTGATGCTTTCTGTACAGTTCTCGCACTTTGTACTACAGATCTACCCCTGATATCGCCCCTATTCTTCCTCCCAATCAATTTCAGCGCATGCTCTCTCATAATAGCTATGACCATCCCCGAGAAAAAGAAACTGGCTGTCCACTCTATCTGATCCTCAAATATATTTTCTTCATCTCTGTCAAGTCTCCTCTTATCCACATTCGCTCCAAAGACAAAAGTCGTAGCCCGCTAAACTTTCCTCCAAAGGTATTTTCCCAAAACCGCGTGGCACCCTGATAAATCTCCTCTGCCCTTTCATAAAACTTCTATTTCCTTCCTATATGAAGCAAGCAAAACTTAATTCAATGCTCCAAATGTAGTTTAATGAACGTTTTATAGCGATGCATGCTTACCTCGCGGTTCATGAACCAAATCTCCAACTAACGAAGGCCAACACACCGCACACCTTCCATCCCATCGTCAGCCTGAAGTCCTGAAGAGACAAAAAAATTTTAATCTTACGTGGAGTGCACTGTTGGAAATATCCTGATGCACATAACGCGCCTTGATGTTAATATGCTTAATGGATTTTTCAAACATCTATTCAGAAATAAAACCTTCTGTATCCCAGTATGCTCTTGTAACTATTGTACCACGCACTTATGCCTTCTGTATTCTGGCGGGGCCTTCTGTAAATCAGTGAATCCGCTCCATGCTTCCTTCTGGTCTCGAGACCAAACCTTTAACATTCTTTCTCAAACGAAAAGAACGCTGAAAGTCATTGTTGACTCTCAGCGATATGGGAACATATGGGTCAGAACTCACCGTTCAACGATTGAATGGCTCTCACCTGTTGAGTAAACAACTGTGTGAATTTTGTTCTACATTAGCCAGGCCTGATATTAGAGAACGGCAATCGACCTCTTTGCAACCTGGAAGAAAATGTGGTACCAAAATGGGTCAAGGACAGTAGAAGCAGGCAGATCAATTGTCTTTCCTCCTGGCATGTGCTTGGAAATGTAAACTGCCATTTTGTGGAAATCTTTTGCTTCCTCCATTTTGTAAGATAAAGTTGATTTCCCTTCTGTGTTTTAAAATAGGCACAACGATTCTTCAGGTTATCGCTAAACTGGAGGAAAGAACATTCACCACAGGGTATGGAATCTGCAGCGGTCGCAGTCACAAGTCTTTTCAATGCTGTAGATGTAAGAGTGAGTGCAAGGGAGACAGTTTGAAGGTAAGGAGGACAGTGATGGGGTAAGCAGGGTAAGGGAGAGGGCAGGGGGCTGTGTGGACGGTGGAGAGGAGGAAGCTGAAATTAGGTAGGAAAAGTAGAGAGACTGGGGAGTGAGGGGAGAGGGCGACAAAGAGGGACAGAGAGAGAGGGAAAGAGAGTGAGAAGATGGGTGGGAAAGAAAGGGAAGAGAGAAGGGAAGAGGTTTGTGGACAGCGGGAAAGCAGAGTGAGAGAGGTCTGGAAACAGGAAAGAAAGGGACAGAGAGAATAGGAAAGGAACCGAGAGGGAAAGAAGGGGGAGAGAGGGAGGGACAAAGAGTTGGGAAAACTGGGGAAAGTGATGGGAGTGGCTCAGAGAAATGGAGAGAGCAGGTAATGAGAGAGAGAAAGCGGAGTGGTATAGGAGAGCAGATGAAGGAAAGGGGCAGAGAGAGTGGAACGAGAGCGCGCGCGGAAGGAGTAAATGGTAGGGAGAGTAAGTGATTTGAGTAGTGAAGGAGTGACAGAGGGAGTTAGTGAAAGTGAGAGGGGAAGGTGGAATAAATATTTTGAAGGAGACGTTGAGATGTGGAAGGAACAGTGAGCACCAGGCGTCGGGGAGCATTGGGTGAGCGAAAGCGGAAGCGAGCAAGAAGTGCGACTAGGATAGTAAAGAGAGAGGGATGAGCAAGACGGGAGGTGAGGAGGGAGGGGTGGTGGGCTTTACAGTAAGTAGGAAGTGTGAGCAAGTTGGGCGGTGAGTAAAGACGGCCGAGTGAGAATGACACCACTGAGGCAGACGGTGTGTGTTTGCCCCTCTGAGGACAGAGATTACATTGCAAAGGTGGGCGATGACCAGGACAGTCGCCGGGCAAGTATTAATAATTGATCCGCCACAATATGACCTCAAAGATGTCGACATGGACACCTGGTGACGAGTTGTGCTGTTGGAGGGCCGCGACAGGTTCATAATTGTCATTAAATTCACCGGTGAAACAGCATGAAAAAAGAGTGAATTACTGTCTGGACGCTGATTCCAGGGAAGACATAAGCCTGAAATTGAAAACAATAGAACTATCCAGTCAGTCCATTTCTGGAAGTTTAAAAGGTGAACAGCGGGACTCGCAGTTGCCTCAAACTCGTGCATGCCTTGTGAAAGTATACGGTACTCAGTACTGGAAGAGGAACAGCGTTTGGGAGGAGGCATTGGTAACTACTCTCCGAGGGCGCTTAGGCGGAATCAATATAAATCTCCCACCGATGTGTAAAGCCTGGATACCTCAGCAACTTTCGCAGCATCAGTGGTTGCCGCGTTCCCGTGGCCGACGCTCTGAGACTCTCAACATACCGTGGAGGCCTGCTCCACCCGTCTCTGCCAATTTCAAAAATTCAATGTTAAAAGCTATTTATTTTCTGCGGTTCCACACCTTAGCCTCGCTCCGTCTATGTTCTGCAACTGCCGTTCGTAGCGCCTTCACACTATGTCAATGGATCCTATCAGAAAATTTCAAATTTCGCATTTAAAGATTCTGCCTGACCAGGTGAATTTTCATGTATTCCAAACATTAGTGCTTAAAATATCCAATTTCCACAGGAAAAGGAGTGTAGATAATTCAGTACATCTGCCTCTTTATGGGTTGCTCCAAATTACTGCTTCATTATCGAAATACTTCGCTGTTCATTGTCCCAGAGCAGAGTTTTGCAGAAACTTAACTCATCTGAACTTTAACGGATGCCGCTGGGTTGGCTCTCAACTTCCGGTACATTTGACGGATAGTAGGGCGTGGAAACAAATCCTTCTACACTAAATCCCACACAGACCCTGCTTCTAAAGGTGTAGAAGTGATATCTACCGCTCTCCCCTAAATCTCCTCGGGGTTTCGCTTTCCGCGTTCCCTTCAAACTTGCAGCATTTTCTTAAACCACAGAGCAATAACTTTGAATCTGAATTTAAAACCTTTTACGCCATTGATACGCATACTACCAAGAAACCTGTAAATGTGCCGACTGCAGTAAGCGACCGGAGTATACTTTGACTGCGGCTTTGCATTGAAATCAAAACTACCTGTTATGAATTCACTAAATTAATCTATCCCCCCATTATCTTCTCTACATCTGTTTCAACGGCCGGTTTACTATCAGCCGAGGCCACGGATTAATCTGCAAGGGAACTTCGGAAGGAGCACAATGTCTGCACCGCACTCACTGATACGCCAGTATTACAACTTTGTCGTTAACTGAACGAGTCCAAAGACGGCGCACAGAGCAGCCCAAAAGCTATTTCACTGATGTTCTTACCAACAACAATAATATATCTTTAACGCAGGATAAACCATTTCTAGATTGTTATCTGAGATTCAGCCTGTCTTCCAGCTGCCCTCGGTATGTTTCGCCTCGCCTTTGCTTCTTCGTTATTCCTCCGCTCTGACCACTTAATCTTTTCCTGACCTGCCGACCACCTCCATCCGATGACCCTCCTCCTTCCCTTTATCCCATGATCCAATCTCTACTCCTATCAGATTCCTTCTTCTCCAGAGCTCTGCCTTTTCCACTTATCAGACTCCAGCCACTTCTTTCGTAGCCCTACCCCAACCACCCGGCTTTACCTATCACCTTATAGCTTGTCCTCCTCACCACTTCCCACAAGCTACTTATTCTGGCAACTTCCCTCTTTTATCCATCCACGTGACAAGGTTTCCGCCCGACACTTCGACTTCATTTCCATAGATGAAACCTGACCTGTTACATTTCTTCAGCATTTTGCATGAACATCAAGTGGCTGCAGTCCCTCACACAGTAACCAGATCCCATTAAAGTTTACACCAGCATGAAGCAAAGAGATCTAATCAGCTTACAGATGACACTCGATTTCGATGCAAATAGCTAAACTGACAGGGCATCTGCATTCTTTAGATTTGATCCAACAATGACAACTGTTTGCACTAAACTGGTGGTATTGTTTGCATTGAGGCAGAGAGTTGTATTCACTTAATTGACAATCTGAAGTTCACTTTCACTGTAAAATGGAACAGAACATGCAGTCTTCCGTTTTTCCTCTGACCTGCTACCTCGATGTACTTAGGTATTGAATAGACTGAACTGAAGAGGACAAAGGCAGATCCTTCACGTGTCTGGATGCTGGTTTCAGTAATAAGGCCGTTGGTTCTGGGATGAAATTAATCAAATATACAGTGAAGGGCAGATAGCGGTCAATATGAGGTACGTCGTAATTACCTTCCCTGTTCGGTCCATGCACCTATTCTAGAGTCTCTTAAATGACCCTATCGTATCCACATCCACCACCGTTAACGGCAACCCATTCCACGTACACACCACACTCTGCGTAAAATAAAATTCCCCCTGACATCTCCTCTGTACCTACTTCCAAACACCTTAAAACAATGACCTCTCGTGTCAGCCATTTCAGCCCTGGGAAAAAGCCTCGGACTATCCAAACGATCAATACTTCTTATCATCGTATGCACATCTATCAGGTCACTTCTCATTCTCCGCCGGTCGAAGGAGAAGAGGCCAAATTATCTCAACCTATTCTCAATAAGACATGCTCCCCAATTCAAGCAACATCCTTGTAAATCTTCTCTGTACACTTTCTATGGATTCAACATCCTTCCTGTAGTGAGGCGCCCAGAACTGAGCACAGTGCTCCAAGTGGGGTCTGAGCAGGGTCCTATATAGCTGCAACATTACCTCTCGCTTCTTGAACTCAATCCCACGGTTGATGAAGGCCGATACATCGTATGCTTTCTTAACCGTACAGTCAAACTGCGCAGCTGCTTTGAGTGTCCTATAGACTCGGATCCCAAGATCCCCCTGATCCTCCACTCTGCCAAGAATCTTCCCGTTAATACGATATTCTGCCATCATATTTGACCCACCACAATGAACCACCTCAGACTTATCTGGGTGGAATTCCATCTGCCACTTTTCAGCCCAGTTGTTCATTCCATCGATGTCCCACTGTAAACCCTGATAGCCCTCCACACTATGCATAACACTTCCAAACTTTTTGTCATCAGCATAATTACTATCCCATCTCTGCACTTTCACATCCAGATCATTTATAAAAATTCACTAATAGAAGGAGTCCCAGGGCAGTTCCCTGAGGCACTCCGCTGGCCACTTAACTCCATGCAGAAAATGAACTGTATATAACCACACTTTGCCTTGTGTGGGCAAGCCAATTCTGTATTCCACTTGCCTCCTTGCCACAGGTTCAGTAATCTCCTCCCTCGCCTCCCACAGTAGC
>JAUOBT010040093.1:0-16458 GCA_032362145.1 Hypanus berthalutzae
CCAAGTTTAGAACGGAGTCACATTTCAGTCGTTCCCTGTCACTAACCCTATTCCCCACAAGCAAATTTATACTGAAAAACAAAATGCTGCCAAGCAAGCAACCCTCACTACATTCTTCAAACTGGTGTCGTCATCTGTTGCCGTTCTGTGAGTCTCCTTCACCCCTTGCTGTGCTCGATGTCCACCTTTTCCATGTAAAGCTGCCCGACACCACAACAACCACTCATCTCCCGGAGCGAACACACCTGCCACTGTTGGTGAGTACCATACACCCTAGTATGTTAATTTTCTATGATTTATTACATTGAATATTACCTTAAATTGATTAAATATAATATAAATGTTGCCTTGTGTTACTGCTTTTGTGTCGTATTGGTATGAAAATGTGAATAAATTACAGATATTTAGGAAGCCCTCTGGAATGCATCCCTGTTTTCTCTATTTAAATAATTATTCACATTATGCGTCGTCTGCAAGGAACGAATCCCCCGCATATAACGAGGTTGGAAATTTTCACTACACTATGGACAGAAGAATATGAATTCTGGTTTTACTTACAGAGCCTATAGAGGGTATTCACCCCCTTGGAAGCTTTCATATTTTATTGTTTTACAACATTGAATCACAAAGGTTTTAATTTGACATTTTTGACATTGATCAACAGAAAAATTCTAGTGTCAAAGAGAAAACAGTAGGCAAATAGTGAGAATTTCACCACATAACTGACAGGAGAAGTCCCTTTTCCAGAATTGGTCACCACACACCTGAGACTTTGTAAGGGTCACCAAAGGGAGTGCCAAAAATCCACATTTGGATTACCAGTTCCACGACATACGAAGTAACTCCAACGGTGATCTGCCACAGGGTTGCCTCTTCAGTAAACTACCACACCCAGTCAAGGGTTAGCACACATGTGGTATTCACAAAGGTTTTCCCTCACCAGAGAACCCACTCCCGTGGATTAACTATGTGACAACCACACGTTCGTATCCACATAGAATCAGACTCAACCCTACAGGTTCTTGGAGAAAGTCCAAATAGTGATCTCTTTATCTCTAGGTTTCTTCAGTTTCAAACCTTTTCTCTCCCCTCTTCTCTACAACTGCCTCCAGCTGCAGCAACTGTGAGAGTCATTTACCAATACTCTGGATTGATCTCAACTCACCACTTTGGGCTACTGAAAGTTTAAACCAGCGACCCACTCACTGGTTTCTTTCCTTGACTGAAACCATACTCGACTCTGTGGAGCACTCTCTGCTGCTCCTTTTATACTGTTGGGGAAGGTCATCGCGTGACACTCACAGAAACAAAGTCACAGATTTCCACTACATCATGTACTGTCCCAAGAATTGAGACTGGGCTACATAACACACAGATTCCCAGTACATCCTGTACCGTTCCAAGAATTGAGACTGGGGTACAGAACACACAGATTCCCAGTACATCACGTACCATCCTAGATGTTGCAACTGGGGTTCATAACAAATGTGACACACTAAATCATCTTTAGTGCAGTCAATTGGTTTTAGAAGTCACATAATTGGCCGAATGGAGACCACTTGTGTGCAGTCAAGGTGTTTCAATCGATTGTAGTAATAATACACCTGTATCTGGATGGTCCAATTGATGTTTGAGTTTTGAGGGGCTGCAACCACTGGAGAGGGCTGGGTAGATAGTGGTGCTGGCCATGAATGTTGTGGGTATGTTGGGAAATGGTGTAGCTTCAGGTGGAGGGGAGGATCTGGAAAAGGAACTGGAAATGAAGGGCTCTGGTGAGTGTGGGTTGGTGGGAGGAGGTTGGAAGGAAGTTGAATTCAGATCTGTAAAACAGAAAGAGAAACATAATATTGGAATGAATTCAAGTGATGGAGAGGAAGGGATGGATATTTTGGGGAAAAATAGGAAAGAAGACTTCAAGGTATTGTTTAAATTTCAACCAGGACAGCTGCCCTCCATCAATCCCACTAAATCTCACTACAGAGCTAAAAGCGGCCATAGGGAATATAGATTGTGCTGGTACATTAAGTGGAGGGAAGGTGTTAATTTTTTGTAATGATAAAAAGCAGTCTGGGAAGGCATTATGATTGAAGACTTGGTAAAAAGATATTACTTATTTTGTCTGTGGAAAATAGAGGTGTTAGGGATGTTGCAATAGGTGTTCCAGTGGAGATTTTGACAGAAGAGGTTAAATGTCATTTATTGGGAGGCAAGTTTAAGGAGTTAAAGAGATTGCAAGTAGTCAGAAATGGGGAAAGGATAGATAGCTTGTCTATATCGATATGTTTTGATGAAGTAAAGCTCCCTGATAAAGTTAGTTTGGGGCATGTTAGTTATAATGTTCAAGCTTATATTCCTCCCCTGCAGATAGAGTTCAACCCAAATAAGTGTGAAGTGGTTCATTTTGTTAGGTCAGATTTGAAGACAGAATATAATATTAATGGTAAGACTCTTGGCAGTGTGGAGGATCTGAGAGATCTTGGGCTCCATGTCTGTAGGACACTCAAAGCTGCTGCACAGTGTACAGATTGACAGTGTTGATAAGAAGGCATATGGTGTGTTGGCTTTCATCAACCATCAGATTGAGTTCAAGAGCTGGGAGGTAATGTTACAACTATGTAAGACCTTAGTTACTCCCCACTTGGATTCTGTGTTCAGTTCTGGTCACCTTACTACAGGAATGATGTGGATGCTATAGAGAAAGTGAAGAGGAGATTTACAAGGATGTTGCCTGGATTGGAGAGTATACCTTATGAAAATAGATTGAGTGAACTTGGCCTTTTCTCCTTCGAGCAGTGGAGGATGAGAGGTGACCTGCTTGAGGTGTATAAGATGATGAGAGGCATTGATAGTGTGGAAAGCCAGAGGATTTTTCCCAGGGCTGAAATGACTAACAAAAAGGGACGAAGTTTTAAGATGCTTGGGAGTAGGAACAAGGGAGATGTCAGAGGTAAGTTTTTCACACGTGGTGGGTGTATGGGATGCACTGCCAGCGATGATGGTAGAGGCAGATACAACAGGGTCTTTTAAGAGACCCAGAGACAGGTACATGGAACTTAGAAAAATAGAGGGCTCAGTGGTAGGGAAATTCTCGGCCGCTTCTAGACTAGGTTACATGGTTGGCACAACACTGTGGGCCAAAGAGCCTGTAATGTGCTGTAGATTTTCAATCTTTTATGTCTGTGTTGGAAGTTTGCTTTAACAATGATAGTATTAGTGATGTTCAGTTTTCTTTGTATGAATTTATGAAAACTAGTAATAGTATAGATCAGACAGCTGCAGGAAATGATGTTATATGTTATTGTATGTTTTAAACATGGCTGACAACTCTTTTAAGTTAATATTAAAATTTAGGAATTTTGGAATTTAGGCCAGCTTCCCTCCTCATGGAAAGTTTCAGCAGTAGTGCCTATTCTGGAACTTGGAAATCCATAGGATATGTTATGGAGGGAAGAAATTAGGAGTGGGAGGAAGGCTATATAAATTTTTTTCTGAGTTCCTAGTTTGGATGGTCAATGCAGGTAAGGGTAGGTAAGTACATTCAGGCTTCTACGAGCTGGAGAATGGGACTCCACAAGGCAGTATTTGCAGCTCTTTATTGCTTAATAGTAGGATTGATGTTATTTTCTCCAAGATGGGCACTGGGGCGGGTGAATTACTCTTTGCAGATGATGGAGCTTTATGGATCAGAGGAAATAAATGCAATTATCAATTAATAAGGCTGAACAATGGGCAAGTAGGTGGGACTTTAGACTTTCAGTAACTAAAACACAAGTTATATGTTCTACAAAGACGATCAATAGACCTGCACTTAATTTGATACTGTATTGTCAAACATTTGAAGAAGTCAGTGGCAAGATTTCTTGGCATATGGTGGGACAATATGCTGACATGGAAGCACCATATCAGTAAGATAATTGACAAATGTAAAGAGGCATTAAATATCCCTGGATGTCTGTGTGGGTCAGAATCCAGATCTCAATCCAATCGAAAATTGGTGGCTGGACTTGAAAAGGGCTGTTCACTCACGATCCCCATGTAATCTGACCTAGCTTGAATAGTTTTGGAAAATAAAGAATAGGGAGAAGTTGCAGTTCGCAGATGTGCAAAGGTGTTAGAGATCTATCCACACAGACTGAAACAAGGCTGTAATTGCTGCCAAAGTTGCACTTACTCAATACTGTCTTGAAGGAAGTTGAATACTGATGCAATGAATTATCTTGTGTTTATTTGTAATTAATTTAGACCATTTTGTAGAAATCTGTTTGACACAAAAGAGTTTTTTTTTCGGTTAATCAGTATCAAAAAAGACAATTTAAACTCACTGTGATACAATGTTGTAAAACAATAAAACATAAAAATGTCCAGTGGGCGGGTGGTGTGTAGTTTTAATCACCACTGTACATAGAAATGAAAAGTGCATTTTTTGATAAAGTATCATCCTACACATATCAATAGAGCAGTTTCCAAAGAACATCTCTTAAATGGCCTTCTGCTTTGAGCTGACAGCCTGAGATTGTCGCAGCAATATCAATGGAAGGGACGATCAAGTTCGTTTACAGAACAAATACTTTAAGTGGCCTGTCATTGTTTATAAATATTTTGTAATCTGGAAATTTTTTTAGAAATCAGAGATCCTCTGTGTTTTAAAGGTGTTAACACATATCTAATTTTAAATGTATATCATTAAAAATAAAATAAACAGTTTTAAACTCTATTGTCAGCAGGAAGTAACACTGCCTTCTTTAAGTGTCCTCGTGGTGTGAGCTCTAAGCCTGCAATTGCCTTTAGTAAACTAGTTCTGTTCTCTGTATACATTGTGTGTTTATTTTTTACTTGCACATAAATTCCCTAAGAGTGAATTTTTATTCCACATTACACATTGCAGAATTTTTGATGATGATTTGTAAAATTTGTAAGGATGAACTTTCATTACCCCAACTGCTAAAATGCTGGGTACATGGTACTTTTATAGACCAGAAATGTGACCAATTAATTTCCCCCTCAGACACAAACTTGTAAGCTTTTTGATTTGGCCTCAATTACGGCATTATAAAAAGAAAGTTAAGATCCTCTAAAAATCAAATGCTAAGCTGTTTTTCACTTAAAACAATGTTTCCCAAACTTTTTTGGTTTGCCAACCCCTTGGTTCACACACCACAGTGCCCCTTTCTCCTTTTCCTGACCATACTTAAAATCTATAAAGCATTTTGATTTATGATGCACAGTTAAAGAAAATAGGAACTGCAAATTCAAAGTAGTGACAAATCATTGGGAAAATATTTAAATCTATTTGAAGCTGCAAACAAAATTATTTCTTAGTTATAGAGAAAACATTTTTCATCAACAATTTTGGAGTGTACATTAGTGGTCCAAATATTCATTGCTCTTTCACCATTCAATGGGATGGATAAGATTTGTGCAGTGATATCAGCTTTGCAGGCTAAATGTCATTCAGCAGGAATCTCAGATCCCATGTTCAGTAACTTGGAGTCTGTTACATTACTTTGAAAGAATTTGGGTGACAGCACTGAAACCATACTCCACAAAATATGATGTTGGAAAGGCATTAAAGAACAACCTGACCTTTTTCCACAGTGCAGGATAAGATTGGGAAATTTCTTTCTGGAATCAAAAGTCATTATGATTTTTTTTTGAAATGTGGCTTCAGCTCAGTCATTTTGTAGTGAGATCAGTTCTTCCTCCACTTTTTCCTGTCGATTTCACATTAAAGTGTCCAGGAATTAATTTCTTAACCAATCTGGAATTTGGATCGAGAGAAGATCTTAAAATCTCTCAGGCATGTCTTTCTGTAGCTCACCTAGGAGAGTACAGTGTACTTGAAGATCATCATCTGGTATTTTTTCTTACCCCTTGTTTTGGGCAGTGGAAAAAAGATGTGCTTAACGTGTTTTTAACAAAAAAAGCTAGCTGATAATTAGATATTGGTGAAATTGTAGGTTTAACATGGTGGGTCCAAAAGCCACTTTGTGGTATAGTTTACCAGCTGAAATAGCAAATTGATCAGGAACTCAAGTCCGGGGAAGGTCCAAGCACACATTAGGCATTTGGCATTATCTGGTACATCAGGAGCAAAGTAGGAATAATAGTATTAATATTTGTTTCCTTTTAAGAATTTACATAAATGCAATCACTTAATCTTCAGTAGTTCTTCCCCCCCCCCCCGAAAGATTACTAATGCAGCCTCTGCAATGTCAGTCTTGCTTTACGTTCAGATTCATGGAAACCTGCTCTCCTGGAGCGTACACGTGCAAGAAATTTCAGCTAATCCAAAAGTTCGGGAACAAGGAAGCTGAGCTTGAGGATGAGGTACCTGACCTGCGATGTTGTACAGAATTGGCATATGTGCTCCAGCTGTCCTTCAGGGAGATGGTGTGCACCCCAAGATAGCCGCAGGTTGAGACTCCAGACCAGAAAGAAAAAGGCAGCGTTAGAAGCGTCCAACCATTTTGAACAATTAGCAATGCTCAATGAATACTACGAAACCTCTGAGGTGGTAGGCAGGACAGAAGAGCCCCACAGGTCCTCCAATGCTAAACCTAAGCACTGGAAAAAGGAAGTGCTTGTAGTGGGGAACTCAATTTAAAGGGGGTGGGTGTTGAGAATCAGGTGTGTGCTGACAAGGAGTCTTGTACAGTCTGTTCCCTACTAGGAACACAACTGGGAGACCTCCCTGGATGAATAGATAGATTCTGGCTTGAGCTGGGCTGGATCCAGCAGTAATTGTTCACATTGCCTAAGTAACCTACTGTAGGTAAGGCCAGGCTGTCAGTTCTCGAAGACAAATGTAAAGAGTTAGGTCGGAATGTTAGGGGCAGAACTGATTTGGTGGTCCTCTCGGAAATTCTGCCTGTGCCACGTGTCAGTCCAGGTAAGATGCAGGAGATTATAGAATTTAATGTGTGGCTCAAATCATGGTGTGGGTTGGAGGGAATATGGTTGTGGGACATTGGGGTGCCATTTGGGGCAAATGGAACCTAAACCACTGTGATGGGTTGCATATGAACCAGAGGGGCACTAATGTATTGGGCAGGTGAATGCTTAAGTTAGTTGAGGACTGTTTAAACTAGGGAATGGGGAGCAGGGAACTTGGAACAGGCCAGTCTCAACTGTTTAAACATCTTAGTGGATAATAACATATTAGGGCATAAACCAATTATAGGCTTCAAAAATGTAAAAATGGGTCAGAACAGGATAAAAACAAAATTAAAAATAGACCAAGGATGGCCTGTACAAATGCAAGAAATATTAAGAATAATATAAGCGAGCTGGAATTGTATGCAAGAGCCATTAAGTATGATATAATAGCAATAACTGAAACCTGGCTGACACCAAAAAGATGGTGATGAATATAATGTTAAAGAATATACTTAGGAAAGATAGGCAAGATCATAAAGGTGGAAGAGTAGCTATTTACATAGAGCAGAAGTTAAATATGAGGCTGCTTATGATAAGAAATGAATCAAGACTTAGTGAAGGTATCTGGGTGAGAATTGAAAGCTGTAAGGATACAAGAATAACATTGGGTCTATGTTATAGACCCCCTAATGCCGATAGTGATTTTAATAAAAAACCTATCAGAATATTAAAAAAGAAAGTTCTGAGGATGATGGTATAGTTATAGGTATAGACTTTAATTTGCCAAATATTGAGTGGGAGAACCCAGTGTCAAATGTATTACAGAAAAGTGAATTCATTGAGTTATTCAATGATTTTTTTTAACCCAGTATGTTAATGCACCAGCAAGAGAAGAGATCTGTCTAGATTTGATATTCTGTAACAATCAGGATAGGATTTTGATTACTAAGTTGATTTTTTTAGGAACGACAGATCATAACATTGTTGGTCTCAAAGTTTTTTGGGAGAGTATATCAGTAAAAACCAAAGCCATTAAATTGAATTTCAGAAAGACAAAGTTTGTGCAGATGCACCAAAGACTTCAGACAGTAAACTGGAAGGAAATGCTTGACATTCAGTCAGTCGAGGAACAACGCAATCGATTTTAGAGGTTATACAATCAGTGCAGGAAGTGTTCATAAACAAGGTTGGGAGAAACAATATAAACAATAGGTTAACGCCAAAGATGAATAAAGATATACATAAAATATTGAAGAAAGGACAGCTATATAAGGAATTCCATAAAATAGTTATGATGTTAACCATAGGGCATATGAAAATATGAAAACTATAGTCAAGAGGGAAAATCGAAATACCAGAAGGCAGGTTGCGAAGAATATTGCTGATAATGATAAGATTGATCCTAGGAGGTATTTTCAATACTTGAGTAGTAAAAGGAATGTCACGGATGAAATTAAGTGCATTAGGAATAATAAAGGGGTGTTAAATTATGGAGGGAAGGACATAATGTATACTCTTAACTCATATTTTGCTGAAGTATTCACCTGTGAAGATGTTAGCAATATGCCAGTAAGTGCAGAGAAAAATAAGATTATTTTACGTGACTTTGAGATCTTAGAAAGTGAAGCCCTGCTTCAGCTGAAAAGACTCAAAGTTACTAATTCTCCAGGGCCAGACAACATATATCCATGGGAATTTAAAGAGGTCGGTGATGAAATGTGCAAACATATATTTTACAAAAGTTATTAAAGACTGGTGAAATTCCCAAGGACTGGAATGGGCTAATGTTGTTCCAGTATATAAGATGGGTGACCACACTGACACTGGTCACTATAGTCCAGTAAGCTTGAAGTTTATTGCAGGCAACATAATAGAAACAATAATAACAAATCAGATGGAAAAGTAGCTGATTAGAACAAATGTGTTACCAGAATGCCAGTATGGGTTCAGAAAGGGGAAACCATGTTTTACTAATACGCTGGAGTTCTATGAAGAGGCAACTGAACTTTATGATAACAACAGAGTGGTTGATATCATTTGCATGGACTTTCAGAAGCCTTGACAAGCGGGGTTAATAATCAAATTTAAGAAGGTAGGGATTCAGAGTAAGGTGTTTGAATGGATGAGAATTGGCCGATGATACAAAATTAGGTGGGTGGGCTGTTAACATTCAGGCAACAGAATCAATACAGTTAGAGCTAAACAAAATCTAGATGTGGGCAGATGAATGGCAGATGAATTTTAATGTAAGTAAATGTAAAATATTACATAAGAGAGGTGGAAATATTAGATACAGGTATACAATTGGGGGATCTTGAGCTGGAAAGTACACGGTATGAGAAGGATTTGGGTGCATAGGTAGACTCATCACTATCAACATCTAGACAATGCACAGAAGAAATTAGGAAGGTTAATAGAGCGTTTGTCTATATAATATGCTCAGTGGAGTTCAAGTCAAGATACATTCTGCATAAGCTGTTTAATGCTCCTGTGAGGTCACACCTTGAATTCTGTGTACAATTTTGGTCTCCATTTTGTGTGAGGAATGTGAAGTCACTGAAGAGAGTTCAGAGAAGGATGACTAGATTCATTCTAGGTCTGCAGGGTTTGAGCTCTGAAGAAAGATTGAAAGAATTAAATCTTTTTAGCCTAAGTAAATGTAGAATGAAAGAAGACATGATATAGGTGTTCAAAATCATTAAGGGTATAAGTAAAGTGGGTGCCAGCTATTAATTCAAATTTAATCCATCATCAAGGACACGAGGCCATAAGTGTTGACTGGTTAAATGGAGGTTTCAGGCTAACATCAGGAAGCATTTCTTTACACAGCAAGTGGGTATATGGAAGAAACTACCTAGTTGTGGAATTGAGAGTGGTACCTTAGGGACTTTTTAGAAGTCTCGGATAATTACTAAGCTCAGTAGTTACTTCAACACACTGTGAATAGGAATTTATCAAGCATAATTGAGCCGAATGGCCTGTTGTCAAAAATTTTTGAGTGTACTCATGCCCAACTGAGAGAGGCTTGGAAATTGGAAAAGGTTGCGATGTCCAATGTTGTACTTCAATAGAGATAACATGGACAAAAATGTGGAGACCACTGATTTGACTTTGATAAGATTCATATAATTTCATTGCAATTGAAGATTTATTTCATAAAACTTTGCAAATGATTTTGTCAAATAAGCAATTTCATGCCTAATATTCTTATGTTTTTCACTGAATGAAGCATTTGAGTGTTCAAAGAGTTTTATCACAATTTCAAAAAGCCCATAAAATCATCACTGGCAGGTTCCTTTTGAGAGCCACCTGACTTCTGTGTGCAACAGCAAGCATTCAAACTGTTCATTATTCTCAATACAAAGCTCTCTAAATTTCTAGAACTGAAATATGGGACATTATTTTATTTACTGCCAAAATAACAGTACTTAATGATTTCTCTGGCTAGTCACTTAGATATTCTGTTACAAAATGTTGTCTATAAATTACACAGTGAATGGTAAATATGTTAGGTAAATATTCCTCAAGAAAGTAATAATTCCATGGTGTTGTCCTGTCAGTGATGCTTCCCCATCTGTTGCACAAGCAAGAATGTTGGTGAGCAGATTGTCCTTCTCTTTGAAAAGTGTTTAACAACCTGAAACGTTGACTCCTTCCTTTCTGTTTCTTATCCCCTTGTAAATAACAACTCATGAACCAAGCTTTCATCTTCTTTGACACAAACAAAACCAAGAAGCAACTATTCATTGCCTGGCAAAGTTTACTCATCCAATGGCAGAACAAATTCTCATATCCTAAGCATATTGTCTAATATGTCTTCCACTCTCAGCCATTTCATATATTTGTCTTTGAACAGAGTTGGCAAGTGGAATCGCTTTAATTATTTGATGCGGTGACTTATGTGAAACCACACTCAGAACTTCCCTTGCTGCTGGCAGAATTGGTTATTCTTCAATTATATGGGGTGATTCCAGAATATTGTATGAAGTATGCAAACCATCATTGTTCTGTTAAGAGCTGGCAAGCATGTTTTAGAGATGTTTCCATTTCTGAAAGTTTCCACAAAGTGACTGAAAATAAGGCAAGTTCTTGCTTGCTTTGTCAACCTTAAATTTCAAGGCAATATTTACTCATGTTTCAACTTACAAGTTCACTCAGCTGTTGTTCTTTCAAAAGCGCAACATGATTGAAAATGCATTCATAGGATCCAAGCAAGGCTGAGTTTATTCTTGCTTCTGATTGTTCATGAAGAGCTGCTGCTGAGCTATTGTTTCTGAATTGCCAAGACCGTGCAGTAAAACTGTTGTCATAAAGCTGCTGAGTGAGAAATGGTGTATTTATATCCAGCAATGAGGAAGGCATAGTGATGCATTTTCAATTCAAGATAGAATGTGATTTGGAAGGGAAATTGAAAGGACTGCAGGTTACCATGTCACTTGCCACCCTCATCCATCTACGTCACACTTATTGCACCCTTGGGAGCTGCCTTGAGGTAGCTCAGAAACTTTTTTGTAATTCAACAAAAGTAACAGATTTTTTAAGACAATGGATCAAAAATGGAACTGAGATCCATTGTCTTAAAAATCTGGTTTGTTTCCTGAATTTCAGCAGTTTGATGTGTTGAAAGTATTGGATAATTCCCTGTGAATACCACCGGCTCACTCCTTTTTTTAACAAGATTCCAGTTTTTGGAGTTTGAGGGAGCTTGGTATGTCACCCAAGACTTGCAATTCTTTTTACAGATATACCGAGGAGAGCATTCTAACTTGTTACTTCAGTGTCTGGTATGAAGTGGCCACTGCACAGGATCAGAAAAAGTGACAGGAGGTTGCAAGCTCAGCCAGCTCCATCATGGGTACTAGCCTCTCCAGCATCGAGGGCATCTTCAGAAGCCTTTACCTCAAAAAGAGCCCCATGACCCAAAGATGTCTTCTTGTCAAGGAGCAGGTACTCAAGCCCTAAAGGCACATACTAAATATTTTAAGAACAAGTTCTTTCTCTCTGTCCTCATTATATTTTTAATTTGTTTGCTCTCTTTTAGCACTGTAATTTTATAATACATATTCCTTATTGTGATTTATAGTTTTTCTTTTATTATTATTATACATTGTAATGTACTGCTGCCACAAACCAACAATATTAAATCTTATTCTGACTTAAAGCAAAAATTTACTTTGCTACTTTATTTTCATCAACCCATTCAATAATTGTTTGAATTTTAAATAATTACCTTTGTAAGATTTGACCTCAAATACTATATAAACCATTCTAATAACAAATCTCTTTACATAGACACACATAGTCCTTACAGAAGCTCATATCCATTGGGCTAAGTGCACTGTTGTTAAATATAGCTCTAACTTTGAACCCCATATCCAGTTACTTGTCCTAATCAGACTTAATAACCATATGAACACCTTTCTCTGTTTGCTTCTGTGCAATAAATGTGTGTTCCAGGTTTCATGAGGTTATTAGGATATCAGCCTGTCAATTAGAAACCTGGCCTTCAAAGGGAAGGCCATTGTGGTTCTTTGGCCTCCAGTTGGCAGAACTGTGCCTATGATGTTAGCATTGATTTGCTTTAGTAACTTTGAGAGAAGGGCAGGAGACTAGCGGGCCTACAGGCTTCCCTTCTTGGAAGTTTCATACCCACTGGAGAGAGCAAATGGGGCTTTAGTTAGTCAACATAGCTGAAAGAAAGTACTTCTATTGTGTGTGTGTCTGGTTTGGGACTGTAGAGTCATAGAATCATACAGCTCTAAAATGGACTTTGTCCGCAATGACTGTGGTGCCCATCAAAGCTAAACCTTTCTTGCCTGCATTAGGCCCTTCTTCCTCAATGCCTTTATAATCCAAATACCCTTCTAAAGCCCTTTTAAACATTGTATATCCCTCTGCCACTTCCTCCAGCAGATCAGTCCAGATAATCACCACACCCTGTGTGAAAGGTTACCCTTTCAAACTCATTTAAATTTCACCTAAAATGTGTCCTCTAGTTCTGAAATCTCCTGCCTTGAGAAAAGAAAGAGACTTGACATTTCATCCCTGTTAATTTTGTAAATCGCCATCCAGTCTCATCATTGCACTACAGCACTCTATTCCAAGCAATATCAAGGTGACTTTCTTCTGCACTCTTTACAGCACACATCCTTCCTGTGCTCAAATGTGAGAGGAATTCTAATCTTCTTTCAGCATAATTAATCTAAGTCAGTAATCTGAATGTGCTGTATCTGCAGAGTCTGTGTGTTTAACCCCACAAATGGTATAATGATTAGACCACTTTCACAATGCTGGAACTATGCCTACCTTTTCATCAGCTGCTTGCAACAGTCTATGCTCCAAGCCTACACTGGTATTGCTTCCCAACACTTTCTGCACCACATTGACAACTTGGAGCTGCGCCATCAATTTCTTCAACTTTATCCCCAACTTCAACTCTGCTCTTAAATTTGCTTGGTGCATTGCTGACGGCTCTCTCCCCTTTCTCAATCTCTCTGGAAGCACACTATCTGCTAATGTATTTTATAAACCTATCGAGTCTCACAGCTATCTTGTGTAACCCTTTTTTCAACCTGTCACTTGTAAAAATACTATTCCCTTTTCTCAATACCCTTAATCCTGCTCCCTCTGTTCTCAGGATAAGGCTTTCCATTTCAGAACATCTGAGATGTCCTCCTCTTTCAAAGAATGGGGTTTCATTTCCTCAACAATTGATGCTGCCTTTATCCGTATCTCCTCTATTTCCTGGACATACACTCTCGCCTAATCCTTACCTATAATCCCATGAGTCTCCACATCCAGAGCATCATTCTCTTTAACATCTGCCATCGTCACTAAGCATGTCTTTCTCCACCTGTCCCCATTCTCTGTTTTCTGTAGGGCGCAGATTTTGGTCTCTAGGTGACTCCATTGTCCACTCATCCTTCTCCAGGCACTTATCCCTGCAAGTGGCAGAAGTGCTACACCTGCCCCTTCACTTCCTCCATCACCAACATTCAGGGCCCGAAACAGTCCGTCCAGGTGAGACAACACCTCATCATCGGTCAGGATTCACCTGCTGTATCTGGTGTTCCTGGTGCCGCCTCTTCTACATCTATGAGGCCTGATGTAGATTGGTGCTCTGTTTAATTTAATACCCTTGCTCCACCCACCACAACAGGTGGGAGTTCCCATTGGCCATATATCTAAATTCTACTTCCTATTCCCATTCCAACATATCAGTCCATGGCCTCCTCTACTATGACAACGAGGCCACTGTCAGGTTGGAAGAGCAGCTCCTCATATTCCATCTAGGTAGCCTCCAACCTGATGATGAGAACATCATTTCTCTAACTTCCGGTAATTTCTTCCCCCTCCTCCTTATCTCTTATTCTATTCCCATTATGGCTCTCTCTTACCCCTTCTTTTCTCATCCCTTGCTCAACACCCCTCTCTTGTGCCCCTGCTTCTTCCCTTTCTCCCTTGGATCTCTCCTATGAAATTCCTTTTTCAGCCCTTTACTTTTTTCTCCCTATCACCTGCCAGCTTGACACTTTAGTCCCCCTCACCTGGCTTCACCTATCACCTGCCATCTTATGCTCCTTCTCCTTCTCCTCTTCCCCTTTACTTTCCAGTCCTGATGAAGAGTCTTGGTCTGGAATGTTGACTGTTTATTCCCCTCCATTGATGCCGCCTGACCTATGGAGATCCTCTGGTAATTTTTGTGCTTTGCTCATAGACTGGTCTGTATCTTTCACTCCCAAGAAATAGTTTGAAAAAGGAGCTGTATTCACCACCAGGACAGTGTTGTATGTTTTGTGCTGTCTGTAATGGTGAACTTCTAACTCTGAACCATGAATTAACAGCATTTGTGAATTTAATTCAGCACTTACTTTTAATTTCAGCAAGGGGATATTTCCTCATATTGACTGAAGTTCATCCAGTCCTGCACACTAGGTGGAGTGAGAGACCAGTGCAGCCAAATAAACCAGTAGTGCAATGAACCCATGTCACAGCCAAGCAAAAACTTGTCCCCTGGCAGTGAGCAGATTTACAGATTACAGATGAAGTCAGTATCCTAAAGGACTGAACTGCAGTCCAATCTGTGCACAATGCATGAATGGTGAGTAGCCAGAGAGTATTTTTTAATGTCACGATTTTCATCAGCTTGTTACTTACTTGCAAACAGAAGGAGAAATGTGATGTGCGAAGAGGAGGGAGAAGCAAAGGGACGGTGTGGATGAAAGGTCAAATAATCCGCGGCAGAGAAGAAGGGATGAGGGGAGTGGAGAAATGAGGAACTGGAATCAGAGGGAAGTGAATGAGAATTGGACTAGAGAGTGAAAGAATGAGAGGAGGAAGGAGAAGGTGTCAGATGAGAATAAAGAAGGAACTGGGAGGAGTGAAAAGGAGATTGATGACAAGAGCACAGGAGATTAAAGCGGGGAGAGGATTGGAGGGGTTTTGCAAGTGGAAGGACAGAAGGAATCAAAGGTGAGGGGAAGGAGTGGACAGCAGATAAGAAGGGATTCAAGGGTAGAAATGGGGAGTGGAGGGCAAACAGAAGCAATAGAAAGGAAGAGCTTGGGAATAGAGATCAAAGAAAGCAAACATCAGGGAACGAAGCGTAAGAATCAGAGGGTAATACAGCCTAGTCGATAGAGAAATGTGATGATATTTAGTTCTATTTGTTCTGTATCACGTCAAGATCTTAAATCTCACCTGTTCATTATCTACTGGCATGTCAGTCAAGAGAGGTGACACAATATTATATTTCAAAAGACTAGTTTGCTGAACTACTTTAGTTTCTTTTCTGAAAGGGTTATCGCTAATTATCACTACTCTGAACTGTGGGTCTCTTCTCCCTACCAAAGAGGAATTATCTCCAGCTAACAGTGCAACTCAAATAATCAAAAATAAAGGTTGTGTCTTCTCATTCACTCCTACTTCCTTCTATCTTTAAAGTTGTTCTATATTTATCTTTACTAATTGTCTTGATATGGCATTATTGACATGGACAGTTTCTGTATCTGTTGTTTAACTTTGAGGTATTATTGTCCTTTATTACACGACTGCAGATGGACAAAGTTTGTTGATTTGAGCTCTACAGGGATTTCTTCTATATTTAGAAATTGAGGTTGGCAATATTCTTGCCAGAATAAGCTTTTTGTTGATCTGTCCAGTGAGTAGTTATCACAATGCATTAATGGAGAGTAGGATGTTTCTGAGATAGGCTAAACAGAGATTCGGGGGAGGATGTGTTCACACTCCCACCTACCATCATGTTGTCAAGAAACAGAGTATTCTGCAGTAGCTATTAATGCCTGTTTTTATACAGTAAGTCTGAATCCCTATCAATATTGTAAAATTATACCACACACGCACACACACATCATAAACTGCTAAAAATAATGTTCTTATTGTACTCTACAGACAACCTGGTGTGTTGCAAGTTTTTTCCAGAAAGGATGTCACTTTTCTTTTTCAATCTTTTTATTATTATTAAAAATATGGACAAAATACAAATGGTATAATAATAAAAAATTACAAACAGACAAATTCCATTACAAGTGAAAAAACAGATAAACAATGGTTACAATATAT